>CM018899.1:9817848-9822848 GCA_009663005.1 Actinidia chinensis
CTAATTTAAGATTAACAAAATCCTGAAATTCACTTAACATAAACTAGAATCAATCATTGCATAATGAAAACTTACAACCATTAAGTGTAGCAAAACATGGACAATAGTACAAGCTCAAATTCTTCACATATTGAATCTTCTTCTTCTTCTCTACCTATACTAAAATTGCTGAATTTAGGTATTTTCATTCAAGAGAGAATGGGAAAGAAAAACTAGAACTTAGAACTACTTAAAAGCTAAGCAACTATAATATAAAAGTGCTTTTCTATCAAAAGGAGTGATGTCTCTTGTTGGGGGTTATAGTCCTATTTATAGACTTGGGGAGAGGAAGGAAGAGTGACCACCAAGCTTCCAAAAAGGATGCTTGTCGCATTACATTAAATACTCTGCTGCCCAGTTCTATCGGTCTAGGAATGGTCCAACCGGTCGGGCCTCTTTCTTTGTTGTTAAGTCTCGGTTCTGCTCTAGGCCCCGATCGATAGAACTTTTTGTTCAACCAATCGAGGTAAGGCGGTTTGTATTCTGCTTGACCCTCGACCAGTTGGGACTCTGGATGGACTGGTTGGGATTCCTTTAAACCTTCTAATCATCCCCTGATCGGTAGAGCTTTTGGCTCAACCGATTGAAATAAAGCAGTTAAGCTTTTGCTTGCACTTCGACTAGTTAGGACACTGGCTGAACCGATTGGACTTTTCTTCTTGCACTCTGTTAGTCCCCCGACCAGTAGAGCTTTTCTCTCAACTTGTCAGGGGTTCTTTACTTTGCTTGCTAACTTCGCTCAACTGGTAGAACTTTAAGTCCAACTAGTTGAACTGCATATCTTTGGCCTATCGACTTGTAAATCATCCCTTCTATCGATTCCATTCCTTCCAAATATCCTCTAGTCCTGCAAAATCATTCAATCCACTTTCACCACAAAACTCAATTTTATCCTCACATTGAGTAAATTCTTTAGGCGGTGTGACTAAATCTTGTGCAAGGGTTTTGTGGTCCTCACTAATGAACTTAACCTCAAAACTACAGGGTTTGCTTTGTGCTTCACACACCTTACTATTTTATTCCTCACAATGAGTCTATTCCTCACATACTAGGTCTTGTTGCCCTTGAGTCAATGACTCATGCTCCTCTTGTCCATTAAACCTGTGAACTAGTCGATCCACTTGGATTTCTAGTTTGGCTAACTTTTGCCACATACTATCCTCAAAATCTAAATTTTTTTGAAGTAGTAGAGGATAGTCACGTTGGTAGGGTTGTTTAGGAGAGGCAATATAATGGGAATGATGATAGGAAGTATTAGCGTCATATACCCAAGGTTCTTAAGTCTAAAAGGAATCGGCGCAAATTTCCCACTCGTTGTTATGAGTGTATGAGTATGAATTGTCACTACTAGTATTCATGCACCCTTGAGTAACATAGACATATTTTTGAACAAACTTAGGAAACTCACGAGCACGATAACATTCAGTTGCTTGGTGGCTATGACCGAAACATATAAGACATAGTTCATTGAACAACTATTCCTCAAACCAAGGGGATGGAGACGAGCAATGACATTCGTAGTTAGACTTTGGCACTTCAAAATTATATTCGAAAGTCGTTATTTTTTAAACTTTTTTCCTTTTTTTCTTTTTTTTTTCCTTCAAAATTATGAGACTAAAACAAAAACTATTTTTTAAAAGAGATACTCACTACTCTTGTGATGAAATTATAAGAAATTCATAGTTTCCCGGCAACGGCGCCAAAAATACTTGCTTCCTGATGTGTATGTTTCTAAGCGTAGAAACCTGTGGTCAACATAGTACAATACTCGGAATATCCAAGGTCAATTCTCCACAGGGAACTAATGATAAGCCAAATTTTATATAGTGAGTAAATGAATAATTGAATATTAAAGCTATGAAAAAGGTTTTGATTTTGGAAGTGTTGGTTTCGTAAACACTATGTTGATTTAACTGTGAAATTAAAGGAGACGAGGTCCAAAATCTCAATTTCTTCTTAATTTTGGTAGGTGAGTTTCTTCTCTCATTTTACTCAACTACATCTCATTTTTACTATGATATTGGTTAGAAGATTTAGCTTTAAAATCATGATTCCATACAAAGGAGTGTTTGTGAATGATTAAGCGCTTTGAGATATTTTATCAAATACTTAGAGTGCAAGGGAACTAAGCATCACATGTACCAAGTCAAGGTTGTAGACACATGATCAAGAATATATACAACCCTAGTTAAAACCGAAAGATTTTTCCTCTAAGCATTTACAAACAAGCATTTAAACCATTTGAGAGAAATAAACCCATCAAACCTAGGTCAAAATAAAATCTAACTCTTGGACCAAACCTATTAGTTTAGCCAACCATTAATGATGTAGAGTTCATCATTAATGGTGAATCTACTACAAACAACGTAAACTAAAGGTAAAAAATGAAAAGACAAGAAAGATGAAAAGGCAAGAAACACAACAAGTAGTTAAGAGTAAATGAAATTGCTTAAAATTAATAAAAAAAAGTACTTACAACCATAAATGAGCAATGAGAGTGAAAGATTTGAAGATCTATAACTTTTGATACACAAACTCACTTCTTCTTCTCTTTCTCTCTCTACAATAACTTCTAAATCTAAAATTGGTGCTAAACCTAAAATTGAATGCTTTGAAATCTCTGAAAAATTGTTTAAATAGGCCCCTAAAAAGTTCTAATGAAATGACAAAACTATCCCTAAAAGTTGCTTAGGAAAGCTGGAGAAGTTCTATTTTTAGCTTTCACTCCCGGTAGTTCTTCTGCCTCTAGAGCTGACTAGATGCCCAATCTACCGGTAATCCTGAATCCACTATCGGTAGTGCTTAAACCTTGATTAGCCTCTGGAAAGCCCTATCTACTGGTAGTCATAAATTCATTACATGTAGTGAATATTCTAATTTTGTCTCTAGAATGCCCTGTATACCGGTAGTTATGAATCAACTACCGGTAGTGAATATTCTAACTTTGTCTCTAGAATCTGGACTACCAGTAGTGCTCAAAGCCACTATCGGTAGTGAATTATCTGATTTAGCCTCTGAAATCTGGACTACGGGGAGTGCTCAAAGCCAATATCGGTAGTGAATTATCTGATTTAGCCTCTGAAATTTGAACTACGGGTAGTGCTCAAAGCCAATATCAGTAGTGAATTATTTGATTTAGCCTCTGAAATCTAGATTGCCGGTAGTGCTGCCACTACCGGTAGTCACTTGCTTTGATTGCCTAAGTCTTACTTTGGGTCCCACAATGCCACTCTAGGGCATCTCTTTGCCATTTGACTTCATCATAACTTCCTCGATATATGCAAACAGGGCTAAAAGGATATTTTTAATGTCAAATTTCTTACACAACTCACAAAAATAACTTGCAAATAAAATAGATTAAATCAAATGCTTTATCCTATACAAGTATACAAAAATAAGAGAAATTGTATCAATTGTAAATATAATATGCTAAACACCAGCCTATGCAAACTGAGGGACAATTGTAAGAGGGTAAAATAGACAGCTATAAGTTTAGCTCATACCAAGGCAATAACCACCTCCGGGTAACCAATACTAAGTGAGGTAGGGGACGACAATCGCATGAGCTCGGTCACAACACTACCAAGCATTGACATCATCCAAGCTAAAGGATCTACGGCATAGTCGAGTTGTTGTTATACAGTAAGCTCGGTGGATCAACCATGCTGAGGGTTAATTGAGAGACAACAGTCGGTAGCGATCCCGAGGTATGTCAGGGGATAGAGGATGACTTTCACGGTAAAGTTTCTTTTGACGGCCCCATACCTAGAACACAACATCTACGGTATGGAGACATGCTACCAATTAAGCTATAGAGGTATGGTTGGGTCAGCCATCTACTTACCAACACGATAGTTGCTGCGTCAAGGTACGCACCGAGCTACGCTATATAAGAAGGACTTTTGTTCTCCAAAAGGTATGCACTCTCAGCTGAATACAACATATACACTTTCTCTCTCTACATTCTCTGGTATTCTAACTTGACCGTCGAAAAGTCGTTTCCCAAAAATAGCTTCAGCGGCCAAACTTACTATTTTTGTGCAATAGCTAAGATATTACTAGTTGATTGGTTGAAGCCACCCTCGGCGTCGTAGAACCACTGTGAGTGTCTATCCTTGATTTTCTTCCTCTCACCCCTCAAGCTCAACCCCCACAACCACATTGGCATTACATTGGCCCAATATGTACTGTTAGTCATTCGTAACTAATTAAAATTTTAAATCTGTAAATGGTGAGTCCATCTAACGTACATTAAGAGTTAGCCAACTCTATTTTTATTTATTGGACTTGCAATTTAGATCTTCATACATGTGCCAACACTAAGTGATAGGGATCAATTATCCACGTATGATCCCAAGTTGTTCACCTCGCCACGACGTCGGTGTTCCCCAGTTCTCCATCTTTCCCTTCACCATAAAGATAAGATGGCCACAAGATCTTACTTCCACCAGTGTTCATATCGCTTGTCTTCGTGAGCTTGCCATTTGTTCCCCATCTCGCCAATGGGTGAGGTTGATCACCTCACCTGCCCAAAGACTCCACCTGCATGAGGAAGCCAGATCCATGAGACCACTTTTCCACCATGTAGTCTATAATTGCAGTTTGTTCTCCAAATGGCATCTTCTTATTTTATCTTCAATATTCACGGGATCTCCTTCCTTACTTATCTATCTGAGGATCTCACCATGATCTCCTCACACGGCACTCTATTCTCCATTTATAAAAAGGCTGCTCCCCTATCATTGAAAGGTACAAGACTTAAACTTTGCATACTCACTCTAATAGCTCTAGTGTTTTGCCGTACCTAGCTTATATTCGCTTTGGTCTAATTTTCACGTGGGAGGGGTTTTGAGCGGCCTCACCCCAGCCAGTTACATTTGTTCCCTTGCACAGGTTGCCTATATTTTTGCCAAGGTTTAATACCGAGGTTAGAAGCAATTCTGACTATTGGTTGTTCTCCC
>CM018899.1:9867848-9870348 GCA_009663005.1 Actinidia chinensis
TCCACAAGGCCAAACGGGATAATTCCATTTCCGCTTGTCGTGCTTTTTGCTGTACTCGATGAGCTTGAAGTCGGCCATCCGAGATGCAATCCCCTCATCGTGGAGAATGAGAGCCTTGAGCCCGGTTATTAGCATTGATACCTAAATGAAGTGGCACTGCACCCACCTTTCTTTAGCAGAATTCATTTTTACCTTGTACTTTTGAATTGTAATTGTAGTCCGTGCTGCTCTGTATTTGAACATCCTTATATATAAATGAAAATGTTCTCTTTGGGTAACGATTGATTCTTCTTCCTATTGTAAATTCACTGCTTTGAATAGTGATTCAAATATCATTGGGTCTCCCTTAAAACTTTACTAAGTGTCACTGAATTAAAACCAACGAAGGGGGTTCGGAGTTCCAAGCGAGCTCGGCTAACCCCTCCTCGCATTTTAATCGAGTTAACTTAATAAAGATTCGAACATCATTGGACGAGCTCAGAACCCTAATTCGAGTTCGGCTAGCTTTGCCCTAAAACTTTATAAAGTTTTACTGAATTAAAACCAACGAAGGGGGTCGAGTTCTAGGTGAGCTCGGCTAACCCCTCGCATTTAATTGAGTAACTTAATAAGATTTGAACATCATTGGATGAGCTCAGAACCCTCATTCGAAAGGTCGGCTAGCTCGCCCCTAAAAGCTTACAAAGTGGCACTGAATTAAAACCACAAGGGGTTTCGGAAACTTCCAAGCGATAGCCTCGGCTAACCCTCCTCGCATTTTATCGAGTGTCAACTTAATAAATAATTCAAGCATCATTGAAGAGCTCGGAACCGCAATTCGAGTTCGGCTAGCTTTGCCCTAAAACTTTATTCAAGTTTACTGAATTAAAAAACCAACGAAGGGGGTTCGATTCCAAGCGAGCTCGGCTACCCCCTCGCATTTCATAATCGAGTTAACTTAATAAGAGATTCGAACCTCATTGGACGGCTCAGAACCCTAATTCGAGTTCGGCTCGCTTGCCCTAAACTTTTTTTAAAAAAATTAAAGTTTATACTGAATTAAAACCAACGAAGGGGTTCCGAGTTCTAGGTGAGCTCGGCTAACCCCTCGCTTTTAATTGAGTTAAACTTAATAAGATTTGAACATCATTGGATGAGCTCAGAACCCTCATTCGAAGGTCGGCTAGCTCGCCCCTAAAAGCTTACAAAGTGGCACTGAATTAAAACCACAAGGGGTTTCGGAAACTTCCAAGCGATAGCCTCGGCTAACCCTCCTCGCATTTTATCGAGTGTCAACTTAATAAATAATTCAAGCATCATTGAAGAGCTCGGAACCGCAATTCGAGTTCGGCTAGCATCTCCGCCGCGTAACGAAATAGTTCGAAATTCAAGTATGCTTATGCGAAGCGCAACTGAGTGGAGTAATACTTTTATATAAACCAAAACTCGGTGTGGAGTTACAATTTAGTGGAAATACCTTCTCAGATTGTTGGAATTCCAGGGTATGGGAACCATATTGCCTTCTGTGTCCTCCAAATTGTAAGAGCCCCTACCTACAAGCTTTACTACCTTGTAGGGCCCCTCCCAATTCGGACCGAGCTTGCCGTCAGTAGGATCCTTAGTGTTTCCAACAACTTTTCTAAGAACGAGATCACCCCTCTGTAAATTCCCTACCTTCTGGTTGAAAGACTTGGCTAGCTACTTCTGGTAATCTGCCATTCTGATGAGTGCATTGTCTCTCCTTTCTTCGGCCAAGTCGAGATCTCGAGCCAATACTTTCGTTGTTGTGAGTTATGTCGTTAACCTCTGTCCGAATTGTGGGCAAACCGACCTCTAGCGAGATTACGGCTTCGAATCCGAAAGCTAGAGAGTATGGCATTTTGTTCGTCGCCTTCCACGGTGTGGTCCGATAAGCCCACAACACGTTGGCCAACTCATCGACCCACTTTCCTTTGGCCTTCTCAAGTCTCTTCTTAATTCCGTTCATGATCGTCTTGTTAGTGGCTTCAGCCTAACCATTGCATTGCGGGTAGCTTGGTGTTGAGTTGTAAAAATCAATCTTCAGCTGCTCTAGCAAGTTTCTGACTTTGCTCCCCACGAATTGTGTGCCATTATCTAACACAAAAGCCCGAGGGATGCTGAATCTAGACAAGATGTTCTTGCGAATAAACTTGATCATGTCTTGCCTCCTTGATCTGGGCTAGCGGCTTGGCTTCTACCCATTTTGTGAAGTAATCAGTTACTGCTAGCAAAAACCTTTTGTTGCCTGGGGCTCTAGGCAAGACTCCCACAATATCCATTCCCCATTGGGCAAAGGGCCATGGACTAGTGAGTGGGGTTAAATCCCTCGCAGGTTAATGGATCAAGGGTGAGAAAAGTTGACACTTGTTACACTTGCACACATATACCTGAGCATCCTTTTGCATGTAGGGCCACCAATACCCCTGTGACAGAGCTCGGTGTGCAAATGATCTTCCTCTAGAGTGCAACCCGCATATTCCCTCGTGGATCTCGTAGAGTA
>CM018899.1:9895348-9897848 GCA_009663005.1 Actinidia chinensis
GATTTCTATGGGGAGCAAAGATCGATTGTTTATTCTCAATGCGATGCTGCTTCCTTATGTTTTTCCTGCGACCACAGCATTCATTCTGCAAATGCCTCAACAATTTCCAGTTATGGATCAGTCAGGCGGGCATCGTCTAGTCATTTAATGATATGTTAACAAGCCAAAAATATGTTAACTTGTAGCACCCGCTGCCCTCATGCAAAATTACATTCACTTCAAGAATTCATACATTTTTAAAGTCGGTTCACTTGCTAGCACTTGAAAACATAGAGATAAGAATTCCAATCTTTAAATACAATTGGAATAATCCAATAAGTGAAAAAATCAATTTATTACGTGAAATTGATCGAGAATACCAAAACTGTGAAAAATCTCCAATAAGTTTGTTCTACATGTAACAAAAGAATCAACAGTATTTAACTGATCAAATGATTTGAAAATGATATTCTCATGCAATCCTTCAAATGGGTCAAAACAGTTCTCTCAATTTCTTGTACTCTCCAACACCCAATAATAAAGATTTAGCCTCGAGCCAATCTGCCGGTCTCGGCATGATTATTGCAATATATCCTTTCTGCTTGGAATACAACCCTAAAGGGCAAATGAATAGGATACATGTAACACTTGTATAAGGTAACCAAGGCAGTCTATAAGTGAATAAGCCAGAAAAGTTCATTTGCACATCACAAATACAATTAGAACTCTGATAAAACATGGCCATACAACACTAGCCTTACATGTATGTATTGTGTGTATATTCACAAAAGAAAGTGCACCCTATTGCCCACGGCAATCACCATGGTAACGGGAGTGAGATCGATAGGAGAGAGAGGTGTTATTTAAGCCCACCATTCGACTTAGAGCCGGGGGGAGAGAGAGTGTGTAGGGCGAATTCGGCGGCAGCGTGCTCGGCCTGGCAGAGGGTGAAGAAGTATTGGGGACTCTCAAAAGTCTCGGCCCTTAATTCCAAGGACCTAGGATGGAGTTTTCAAATTTGTGTTTCCGGATCCAGCCTCATCATAAATATACCATTGTACTTAAACCATACCTTTGTATACCTTCAAATTGAAAGTTAACAAAAAAATAAAGATTGATTATTTCAAATCAAGTTCGTCCAATACTCTTGAAGACAATTAAAGAAAAAATATAATCTTTATACACCAACAGTTCCTAAACTAGCTATTTATTCATCCCACTACACTTTTAAGTCTATGTTTGGATGCACAAAATTAAGAATTAAATGGAGAATGATTCAAAAATATTCTCCAAATCATTCAAAATCGGAATCAAAATACCATGAATTACATTTTTATTTATACTTTTTAAATCTTTCTAATTGAACCGAATCAGAAAAGTAAAAAAAAAAAATCTATCAAAAATTAAAAGAATAATTACAATAATCAAATTGGCCTGATTCTCATTTAACAGAAAGTACTATAGCAACTTTATAACCGAAGAGGCACAAAAAAAAGAACAAGGAAAAAGAAAAAACTAAAAAAAAATGCCCGAAAATGCAATTAAATAAAGAAAAAAAAAAGTATACAAACCAGACAGAGAGCAGTGAAAGCACGGTGCAACACGACAGTTACCCATACGCCCGCCCACACCCAGCAAATACCCTTTCACCACCTCGGTCAGAAGTCAGAACCCGACCCCAGCCGCGCTGACCGTAGCACGGCCGTGCGGCTCCAGCTTCCGGTTCTTCCAGAAGCAAGTCTCCGGCGCCAGCTTCCCCGCCGCCGTCCTCATCGGCTCCGACTTGCACCTTGTCAGCACCAGCGGCTCGTAGGCCACAGCGTTGACAAGCCGCTGCTCGATCATCGCCGCCATGGACACCGAGCACGACGACCGCGGCGGCGCCGGATTGGAGTCGGTGCTGATCCGCTTCTTGGGCTCATTGTGGCCGTCCGTTGGCTTCCCCTGCCTCTCTCTCTCTGGTAGCCACCGGACGAAGTCCGTACTGCATACCCACGTCTCCTTCGAGACCTCCATGGATAGCTTTGGCTCGCACCTCATCAGCAACAAGCAATCCGGCAACACAGACATGGTTTCTCTCTCTAAAATTGAATTTCTTTCTGCTTCATTCTCCTCTGACTCATCTGTTGAAACTTCCTCTCGCTGGGTTTCTTCTGATTCTCTCTCTTGGGTCACTGTCTCTTCTTCTTCTTCTTCTTCTTCTTCAAATTTCAAAGTCTCTGTCTCGTCTGTTGACTTCTCTTCTTCTTCTTCGAATGTTGCTTTCTCTGCTAATACTTCTTCTTCAATTGCTAAATATGACTGTACGGACAATACTGAAGAAGAAGACTCATGGCTGGCTCTTCTCTCTTCTTCTTCTTCTTTTTCTTGAATCAACAGAGCATCTTTTGTTTCCAATTTCTCCAGATCTGCTACAAGTTCTGGTGAACAATGGTCCAATTCATTCTCTTCTTCAGTCATTTTTACTTCTAGATTTTCGTCTTCTTCTTCTGCATTAATGGAGTCTAATTTTTCCACTTCT
>CM018899.1:9900348-9905348 GCA_009663005.1 Actinidia chinensis
AAAACGTTATAACGATTGCTCTCTTGGTGGGGTTCATTTAGCAATTAATAACGATGCTGGGGTCTTGCTAAGTAAATCCATGTGATCCGTTAATATATGGTAGGACTGGACGTTGTATTAGTTGAAGAGCGATCCTTTTAATCGCAATTGGATTTGTGATGAGTGGCAATCCTCTGTGGACTACCTCACCACCCTTTTTTCAGCCAATTTTTCCCCCTGTATTTTATTATCAATTTTATCCAATAAGCCCTAGTATTTGTGATCGTAAAAAAAATAATGGGTTTGCTAAGAAATTCAGGCCAAACAAGCCTTAAAAAACGAAGATAAAAATTCATCTACTTAATCTAAAAAATGTCAAACTTGGGGGGAAAAAATAGAATTTTTTTAACCAAAACACTGCTAAAAAACAGAAAATCCCCCAAAAAGCAAACCCCTATTTAGCTCCAGAGATAGTATATCCCAACTAAACCCTGACGGGATAGGGGTAAGGATGGAGATACATATTAATATCGTCATCAGAAAACATATAAGTAAAATACGGCTATACCTCGCCTAGTTGTCATTCCTAATTAAATGTTGCTTCTGCGCATCCCAATTTGTTTGTTTATTTATTTATTTTTTTTGTATTATCCAAAAATTTTTGTTCACCTTGCAAGGTAAGCTGCCAAATAATGTAGGTTTTCTTTTAGCTCTTCATTTTTGAATTGATGTGACATATTTATATTTATATTTTTAGTTAATTTTAAATTGTTGAAATGTAATTTTTGAAAATTTTAAAATTTTAAAGTGCCGAATTATTCTCTTCTTTAAAAGTTAAATTTCTCAAAAATAAGAAACAAATTAGAATGGATAGAATATTTTATTGATACTTTTATAATGAGATGATGCACATTGATTTAACATGGCATCCAAGCTAGCTTTGTATTCATTAATTATTCAAGTGGATTTAAATTTATTTATTTTTCATTTATACCTTGTAAAATAGGCACTCGTGTTGTTCATGACGAGTCATTAGTTAGTAGCACTACTCCACAAAATTATAAACCAATCCACTGAATGATTTAGGAGCTTCATCAAGCATGGTTTGTTGTTCATGATTTCTTAATGGATGGGAGTTAAATGTAATAAAAACAAAGTTTCTTTCACCTAATTGTTGAAAATATTTAGGTGACACTTTTTCGAAAAATGGGGGTAAATTACAATGATTGTTCCTGTAATTTATTAAAAAAACATGTGACAAAAAATTACAAGTACACACGCACTTGGAATACATCTCTTTCATTGTTTTGCAAAAGAATCCTCTATACAAACTAGAAGGTTTGAGCATAGTTATGCAAAGTTATTTAAATAAGATCAGTATTACTTTGAATCACTTAGTGCCTGTTTCGGAGGGAGATAGTCCCTGAATTGGGGCTTTCCCTTGAATTTGGTATCATTCTTCTCCTCTTCTCCCGGCTGTGGCATGTTTTTTCCTCCCCTGAGTTCTTCGCCTACCGCTTCCAAATTATCCAAGTCGGATATGGGACGGACGGGGGTACCCGTCCGTGGTCACGCGGGCTCGGCGTGGGGGGTGAATCACGTTGTGCCCTCGTTTTTGGTTGGGTGATCCCTCGGTCCCCTTTTTGTATGGTAAGTCGACATTCCTATCTTAAATTGACTCCTCTCTACACGATCTTCAAATTGCAGTCTCTAATAGAACTCGGTTTTTGGTATCAATTGCGACAATACAGAGAGAGGAGGACCATGACCACAATCAACCAATCGCAACCAAGATGGTAACACCACGGGGACCAATTCAGCGATTCCCATCATCCAGAAACCAATTCCGTGGCGAAGAGCGTTGAACACCAGGCCCTGTACCGTAAGAGATTTAAGTGTAATTTGAACTGTAGATATTGGGTTTTTGATGTACGGGATAGGGTTTTGTGTTGAACTGGGAATTCTCTTTTGTTCTCAATCTGGATGCCCACATCAAAAATTATTTTTTTGTTAATTTTTTTTATGCTTGATGATTTGCCTTTTGAGGAGGTTCAAATCGATATATATGTTGCGTTGATGGCGATATGGAGACTCCATTTCGAGGTATGTGCTAAATTGGTAAATTGTTAATTGTTCTGTTCTGGGGTTGTTCACCATTGTTGTTTGAATTAACTCAATTCATTTATTTTGTTCATAAAAAATACGAATTTGTGAGAATTATGTGATTTCTAGTTTTCACTGTGGAAGTGTGAGAAAGAAAAGGTTAGTTTTTAGTTGAGAAATAAACAATAGGTCAGGATCATCGGAGTGTTGAAGTTGTAACAAGGAGTGGCTTAATAAAATGCTTTTAACTAGGTCAGTTTGAAATATTTGAGCCCCTTGTATCACAGATCTATATTCATTGGGTTGGGCAAGACTTTTACCTTTGGAATGTTTAGGTTCAGAATTAAAGCACACAATTGATAGTTGACTGGATTTACTCATCGTAAAAAGCCACCAGTAGTAATGGTGCCTGATAGTGAGAAATCATTCGATGGGTGTGAAAATAGAATGCTTATAAGTAAGGATTTCGTGGCTTCTGGGGAGATATTGATTGCTCAATGAATATGACATACTACTCTTAGAGGAGTACATTATTTGTTGTATTCATAGCAGTGAGCTTAATGAACGGTTGAATAAATTGCATTTACCAGAGCCCTCCCAAAGCCCTTCAACTGACCCATTGCATAGAATGACTCATTGCATAGATGGAATTTAATGAATGGTGAGTTTGATAGTGTTCTGTTTTTGCATGATTAGGCTTTTGACTTTTTAACTTGATGGAACTTTCGTTTTAATTTGACTTTTTCTACTATCTGTTTGATCGCCCAATTTTTCTTTAGTTCGTTTTTTATGTGTGTAATAATGTCATACAAATTCTCCCATCTTTGCAATTTATATTTTCTTTAGTTGTTTCCCATCTTCCCTAATTAATTAGAAGGGGGGGTTTTTTAATTTTAGTGTTTCTAAATCTCTCTGTTATTTGTGTTTTTGTTGTCATAAAAACAGGTGCAGTGTGTGTTTGACCTTGGCATATATACTTCTTATGGTACAAGTCGAATTTTATTTTTTGAGAATCAGCTAGTCTTGTATGTGTATCTTAGATTGTGAATTCAAGCACATACCACCTGTAGGAACAATTACATAATTCGTAAGTTCTTAGGGAGAGATTTTCCAATTCTTATCAAGAATAAGAAGCATATCGCTATTAACAGTTTTAAAATGGCATTCATACTCCAGACACTTAAATTTGAAAAAGGTAAAATGATCATATTATTTTTGATTTCCAGAATGCGTTTTTATGACCAAATGTAGGTTAGTGGTAACCTTGCTCTTCCACATTGATTTCTCCGCTAGTTCCATTTCCAAGCCAGAATATGACGGGGAAACTCCATTCAAAGTGGTCCGGGCGACCATCGTGCCATCATTTTTTTTTCCTCTAATTTTTGACAATTTTGCTTTACAATGGACTTCTTTGCATTCTGTTCACAGGGACGGGTGGCATCAAATCAAGGAAGAATGGGCAGCTATAGTCTTTGGAATATACGAGGAACCGGTAACTCCTGGACAGGCAACATGATGGTTGAGAGGTCGTAGTGATGCCTAATGGTAAGAGCTACAACCATCCATATAGTGTGCCTGTGTGGAGAAAGCATTGATAATAACAAGTTTGGTGTCATGTGTAAGCAAAAGATGAGGGTGATTCATGGATATCAACATCCCCAGAGGAAGACGACCTATTCAATTGGAAAGCATTATAGTGAAGCAAAGACACAGTTTTGAAGGAACAGACTCAAACTATCCATGTTGCTCTGCTTGGTCGTGGCCGAATCTGTTTGTTGTTCTCAGCTGCTTTGCATGCTGATCTTGGGTTCTGCCTCATGCATTATGTTCAGTCTCGATGGTTTTGTTTTCACTCTCATGTTTCTGATGTCGTCTGTGCTGCTTTTTCGGTGTCTGATAATGAATTGGTCAGTTAGTTGTTATTAAGCGGGTTCTTAAGGATTGATGCTAATGATGCTGTGGTCTTTTACCTCTAATATGTTTGTTATTGAGTGCTCAGGGTTGTTGTTCTGTGCTAAACTAGTAGGTAAACCCAATCCTCCTGCCCCATGATGGTTGGTGAGATTCGTGTTCTATGGTGCTGTGGTTCTCTGGGTTTGTTCCCATGTAGTGTGTGTCAATTCGATATTGTACTAGTAGTTTTGTTGCCTTTTTTGGAGGCTGTTTATTTGTTTTGGTTCTCTAATAAGGGAAGCCTATGTTTGGCATATGATAGAAGTAGGTTTTGGTTGTAGATGAATGGTAATCTTCTTGCTTTGGCTTTTGCCTTCTATTTTTTCTCTGGGTATATGTACAGCGAGATTTCTATTTTTATCAAGATATTCTTTTTTTAAGATCAAAAAAATAATGGTAAAAATGTTAGTTAACATAGTTAGGTTTTGTGATTGGAGTTATAATAACTATATAAAACTTAATAATATTTCTACATAATTATAGTGAAAATTTCAATACTATTTTAAAATTTGGAAGCATGTAGGTTGACGTACGATATTCTACATAAATAATTGGTAATTTAACCAAAAAAATATTATTTTAAATTATATATTAATATTGAAAGTGAAAAAAATTATTTAATCATCTAATATTAATTAATATATATTAATGTATTAAACGAATTTAATTGTAATAGAACAACGGAATTAATGAAGTGGGGGTTAATTTGTTTTTTGACATATTATCCTATAATATTCAACTTTCAAATCCTCCTTCTTCAAAAATAATCCAAAATCAAATTAAATCCACATTTCTTAAAAGGTGGGCCCCACCCTTATTTAAATCCCCCCTCATTTCAAATCTCCCTTTAAATCCTCCCTCATTCCAAATCCACCTAAATTAAATCCTTCCGCCAAACGGCCTCTTAAAGTATAAATATACTCTTTCGTGGGGTTATTATAAGCTCAAGTGGGGAACAATAGCTT
>CM018899.1:9907848-9917848 GCA_009663005.1 Actinidia chinensis
ATTAATTGTTAATTTAGAAAAAAACCCACTAAATATTTTTTTTTTGTTTAATTGTTTTAAAATAGAAAAATAATTTTATATTTTCAGATATATTTGTCAAGCTAACTAAGAATATAACTATATGGTTCTTACGACCATATTTTAGATAGTTTTTTATGAGACTTTTTAGTTGTTTTAATTTTTAAATTTTTTTACTTTTAGTTTAAAAAAAGAAACAAAACTAATAAATAAATAAAAAGTTATACAAAATTGAAAAAAAAATAAAAAATACACAAAATTAATGAAAAAAACTAAAAAAAATACACAAAACTGAAAAAATTCAAAAACAATTTCAAAAATAAATTAAAAAAAATATAATTAAAAAAATTAATAAAAAAACTAATGAAAAAAAAAGAAACAAAACTAATAAAATATATAAAAAAAATCACAAATCTCAATGAAAAAAAAAAAAAAAATGAGAGAGAGAGAGAGAAGGGGCTGGAGGGAAGGAAAAAAAGAAAGGAGGGGTACAAGGGTAAATTCAGAAGTGGGGCCAACAAAGGGGTCTGACACGAGAGGGGCAAAAAGCAGCTCTCGATGATAATTCTACTCCATTTTGGGAATGTCAATCACCTTTATGGTTCCCACTTTATAATCATCCAACTAGCCGTTTTTCTTTGGTTTGTTTTTTATAAATATATTAAATTTAACTTTTCTTTTTAGGAGTTTTCAAAATTTAAAAAAAACTAAATTTAATATACTCGAAATTAAATTAAAAGATAATATTTCTCAATATTGTTGATTCTTTTTCGAAGAATTCAATTTTTTAAGTGAATATAATCATTATATTTAATTTTTATTAAATTTTTAATTTTACTTTTGTACCAGCTTTTGGCATTTTATTTTAATTGAAATATTACATTATAGAAGGAAAAAAATATAAAAGAAAAAAATGCATATTTTTTCTTGTTTACTCTTAAAAGTGGACATATTTTAGTACATTCTAAAGTAAAATAATAATATAAATTAAAATATAAAACATAAATATAAAATTATTAAAAAAATACTTTATTTGTATTTATATTGTTAGGTCCAGTTCGGTTCGAGAACTAAAATTGATCTCATTGATCTATTCACTGAACCGATCAAAAAGATTTTTAAAATTTTAAAATTAAAGCCAAAAAATCAAACCAAACGGAATAGATTGATTAGGGCCGCTTTTTCGGTTATACCGCTTTTTTTTTTTTAACAGCCCCCGCCTTCGGCAAGATATTAAACTGGTAACGGAAGATCACATGGTGTGGACTGTCCACAGTCCATACTCGACAGGGACGAGGTGAGTCAGAAGACTATAAAAATGCACGTGACTAGAGATATATAGCTAAAAACCTAACCCACGCTCCCTCACTCCAGCGTGGATTACACGACCACTTTTCTTCATTGCCAATCTGCACCCAAATATACACCATCCACAAACTTAGCCATTACTAGTAACGCTATGAACCTATCCGTGTGTCACCATGTATTTGTAAGAGATCTCGTTCAAACCAAGGAAAATTCTTGTGGGTTTGTTTCTAAATAAATGAAATATTAACATTAAACCACATTATTTTGTATGTAATTTTTGTATAAATTTATTATTTATATATATCATTAATTCTATTAATACGTCAGTGACGTGTACTAACACATTAGATCAAACAAATACAAAGTCTTCGTAGCGAAAAAGGATTGGCACCACATTAGATCCAACTGTAAAAGGATTGAACAAAATTAGGTCTATGAATATACTTATGTCTTGTTATTGAGGGTGCAATTATGGTTTATGCATTTTAGAATTAGGTCAACATTACTCTTTTACTTCTTGTGGGGTGTCGTGTTTATGAAATGGAAGAAATAAAATCAAGAATAGATACTTGCGGTAGACCGGTGGTGATTGAAAGTGGCTGCAGATAGTCACTGATCGCGGTGACCTTGTTGTGACACAGAAATAATGAGTTCGACCGTCGAAACTATTTTCAAAAAACGGTTCTCCGATAGTCATGTTAGATGACCGAAGAATCCAAGTGTATATATATATAGAGAGAGAGTAGAAATTTAGAGTAGTTAAGTTTTCATACATGCGAGATAATATGGGCTAGCCTTATATAGCACAGTTCGACACGTACCTAGATGCATCACCTATCGTGTCACTAGACAGACTGCAGCTCGGCGTATGCTCAGACGTGCTGAATGTTGTGTCAGTAAGCAGCGGCTGACCCAGCCATACTCTTAGGGCTTGGTTGGTAGCTAGCCATCATGTTGTCGACGCCATGCAAGTTACCTTCTATCCTCTGATGTTACCCCTCATCCAAGCTTCGGCGCGATTAACCTGCCGAACTTACTATAGAGTGACAGCTTGGAGGTGATGCTTGCCTCAGCTCGGATAGTGTCAATGTCCGGCAATGTTATCGATCGAGCTCCGACGCTGGGCCCCCACCAAGCTTGCTTCGTAGTGATAGCCTGGTGGCGGTGCCTACCCTAGTTAGGTCGAAACTTGTAATTGTGTATTTTATCTCCTAACAGCTCACTTGGTTGCATTTAATCTCAGCTTGTGCTCTTTGAGTATTGCAAATACCCCGGCAAGGTCCCTCAGATGATTTGGATCTTTCTTGCTTTTAACCACCATGTTATCGATGTAAGTGTCCATAGTTTTTTCTATGATTGACTCAAATATCTTGGTGATCATTCTCTCATATGTGGGTCTGGCGTTTTTCAACACGAAAGGACCTTGTAGTAGAATATTCCACAGGGGTGATGAAGACAGTTTTTTTTTTATCGAGCTCGTGCATTGCTATTTGGTGATAACCTCGGTATGCATCCAAGAAATTCATATGGGCATGACCCGATGTAGAGTCCACTAATTGATCAATATTTGGTAAAGAAAAATAGTCTTTTGGACAAGCTCAGTTAAGCCTTTTGAAGTCAAGCAAACTCTCCACTTGCTAATTTTCTTCTTTACCATGACCGCATTGGATAACCAGCTTGGGTAAAAAATATTCGTTATTGCATTTGCCTCGTTCAACTTTTTACCTCCTCTATCATGACGTTTGCTTGATTGCGGACCTTCTTCCTCGTTGTTTCACTGGGCAAGCCTCGGGAAGGACATTCAGCTTCTGTTTAATGAAGTTGGGGTCTATCTTGGGCATCTCGTATGGAGTCCATGCAAAGACCTTGATATTAGATGTAAGGAATTGGATGAGCTCGGTTCTCTCTCATTCTTTCAGGTTTGCACTAGTGAGAAAGAAACGATCCGAGCCTGGCTTATCTAGTTCGTAATGTATAAAGTCCTCCACGACTTTAGCTTTGGGGTTCCTCCTAACATCCTCCAAAACCTCATGCTCTTCTTCAACCAATTGCACTTCTTTCATAGCCGCCTTAGTGGAGATTTTGGCAATATAGCACTGTTTTGCTGGCACTTGGCCTCCATAAAGGGTTTCCTCACCTCGGGGGTGACGAATTTGATAACTTAGTGCAATGTGGAGATGACTCTCCTCATCTTGTGTAACCAATCTTGGCCAACAGATGCGTTATAGAGGAAAGGGATGTTTACTACACCAAACTCTATTACCAACTCTTGGGAATTGGTTCGTACATTGAGGATTAAGGTTCTCAAGGGCCAGTGAGATTAAGCATTAACCCCACTAAAGGAGCTCAGGCGGATTTTAAATCTTCTTTAGTTAGGTTTAGTTGTTTAAATACGTCATAATACATCATCTCGACCGACTTCTGATGTCTACAAGGAGGATTCTCTTGACGTCGTAGTTATGGACTTGGCGTTGGATGAGTAAATGATCAATGTGTGGGTATCGGACTCGCTTTAGATCAACTTTGGTAAAGGTGATGCTACCTGGCTCAAATTGATACTACCTTGACTTTTTAATGGTTGGTTGACCTAGAATACCTCGTGCATTTGGCGTGCAATACGTATCTTCCCCCGGAGCTTATTTGCGAGATCGGGATAGTGTGGTCCCCCGATCATATGAATAGTTCCCAGAGGAAGATCTTCTTCTATAGCTTCTTCGGTTTCCTCATTACTATGATCAAACCCGAGATTAGGTCTGACTTCGGCCTCCTCTACTCGAGTTTTTTCTTGATCAACAAACTCTTTCAGATGTCCATCTTGTAAGAGCTAATTAAGAAAAACCTTTAGAGCTCGACAATTCTTGGTTCTTTATCCTTTCTCCTCGTGAAAAGAGCACTTCCATCATTGATTGCGCTTTCTAGGTTCACCTCCCATAGGATGGGCTTTTTGGAGTACGGCTTATCTCAAATCTAGGTGAGAAGCTTGTAAATTGGTTTTTTAAAAACCACGTTGATTCCTTGCCTCAGCTGGTCTTCGTCAGAGCGAGGCACTATTCAAAAGGCAGAAGGAGATAAAAAACCAGCTGTTCTGCTTGCCGAATGTCATCCTCTAATTGGGCGAATATTTTGATCCGAGACATGAGGTCTGGGAGGTGGATGGAGGGTTTAGAATTAGGTCTACCCAAAGTTTCTCTCCCGAAGTCAATCCGAGCTTGTAACTAACCACTGCTAACTCTTCTGAATACTCCTCGATCACGTTATATATCTCCCAATAGCATTTGCTATAATTGTGGAGCGATTCATTCTTTTCCTTTCGAAGCATAAGAAGGGAGCCAATGCCCTTGGTGCCTTTGTGTTTATGACGAACCAAGCCACAAATACTCGGTGAGCTAATGGAAACTTTCAATTGTTTCTACGGGAAGCCTATCAAACCACTTCAACCTAAGATCTCCCAAACTCGATGGGAACACCCAACACATAAATGCATCCAAATGATTTCAGAGAGACATCATTTGTCTAATGAATTGATGTGCTATCTCGGATTAAATTTACCATGTCCATTCCCTTGATGTCTAGGGAGAACAATGTTTGGTACCTCTGGATTGGTTCCTTTGGTTTGAACCTGGCTATGCGGGCTACTAATCATGCGAGAATGATAGTTTTGATTGGTCCTGCTGCCATTCGATTATTGAGCTTTGCTCACAGATCACCTTCGCGATTTCTCTTGGCATTGAGTGTTTTTGCAAAGATCCACGCTAGAGTGGACTTGGCATGATGACGCCTTCTACTTGATGCCACAAATCAACATGGGACTCGCATCGCTTTTCCTTTCGACCTCCCCGAGGTGGGTCTTTTTAACCCTTAGACCCCTCTCAAAAGGTCATCCTACTGCTATTTGAGCGGGCTTCATCAGCTTGTTATCAATCATAATTTGTGGCATTTCAGCCAGCTGAGTTTGCAGGCGCTTTATGGTGATATCCCGGCTATCTCCGCCTTTAGAAAGCAACCAACTTGGCTTCTGCCTAGAGGTGGCCTTCGCCGTCCTTTGAACATCGGCCAGTAGCATGGCCCCTCTGTCACCAAGAGTCTTGGGTGCATAAAGGGGCTCTTTCATGGTTGCCGAAATGGTTATTGCTTTGTGATGCCATTGGGATTGGTCTTACAGATGTCTATAATCGATTTTTCATAGATGACGCAATGGTGGGGTATGTTTTTTGTAAAATGGAAGAAAAAAAATTAAGGATAGACACCTGCGATGGACCGGTGGTAGTTGAAAGTGGCTGCAGACAATCGCTGGTCATGGTGGCCTTACTATGACACAAAAATAGTGAGTTTGGCCGCCAGAGCTGTTTCCGAGAAACGATTCTCTAATGGTCAAGTTAGATGACCGGAGAATCCAAGTGTATGTATATATATAGAGAGAGTTGAAGTTTAGAGTAATTAAGTTTTCATACCTCTGAGAGAATAAGAGTTGCCTTTATATAGCACAGTTCGACGCGTACCTAGACGCGCCACCTGTCGTGTCACTAGACAGAATGCAGCTTGGTACGTGCCCGGACAGCTGACTACTATGTTAGTGAACAGGCGACCGACCCAGTCATGCCCCTAGATCTTGGTTGGTAGCTAGCCATCATGCTATTGACGTCTCAATTTAGACGTTGGTTTGTCAGAGAAAACCTTACCATGCAAGTTACCTTTTTGTCTCCTGATGTGCTTTAGAATCGCTGACGTCCGTTATTCCTCAGCCAAGCTTCGGTGCGATTACCCTGCCGAGCTTGCTATAAAGCGACAACTCGGAAATGATGCTTGCCTCAACTCGGACAGTGTCAAATGTCAAGTACAGCAATGTTCTCGATCGAGCTCCGGCGCTGGCCCCCACCGAGCTTGCTTCGTAGTGATAGCTTGATGGCGGTGCTTGCCCTAGTAAGGTCAGAAATTGTAGTTATGTATTTTATCTCCTTACACTTTATAATGTTTACTTATTACTCAATGCTTTCAGTAATGTTCGGTGGTAAAAACTAAAGCAAAAAAAGCTACAAGTGAATAATATTTTGGGCAATGATACAAAACACAAATATTTGTATAAATCCCCTTTCATGTAACATGTGAAGTCTACTATGTCAAAAGCGATCTCACACATGGGGAAATAATTTATATCTTTATTTATAGATAAGGTATGAGAATTGAGACTTTCCAAGACCATAAACAATGAACTAAAACCTCGTTGTCAAGTATCTCAATCAACGCTGCCCAAATAAACAAGGATTTAAGCTTCTCTACACTTCAAAACGCATTCTATTATGGATTTTATAGGTGCAATTTAAATATTTTAGGTCTTATTTTGTACCTATTTTGATGATCAAAATCGTTTATATTGTAAATTTTATCAAAAAGTTTAATGGTGTAAAAACTTTACGTTGATCATATACAAATCAATATCAATTTATATTAAGATAGATGAGTATAATATTTGTTACACTCATTTATTAAATTATAAAAATAGTTCTGAAATAATATTAATATGTATGCAATCAATATATTTTTTTACAATAATCTTCATTCCAAAATCTACTATATAAACTAGGGCTGTGCAAATATCCGATCCACCCACCAACCCGAACCGACCTAAACCGAATCCGACCAAACTCGCTCACTCTACAGGTGAATAATGGGTGGATTTCAATTAACCCGATCACATTCGGTTCGGGTGTTGGGTCATTCAATCGCCTAACCCGACCGCCCAACTCGATAAAATATTATACTAAAATTCACAATTTTCACCCAACTCCCAGCCCAACAAAATTCCACCTGATCCGACTCAACCCGACAATCTATTGGATCGAATTCAGGCCCAAATTTTCTCCAATCCAACCAGTTCAGTTCGAATGTCAGGTGATCCCAAAATCCGACCCGACCCAACCCGACCCGTGAACAACCCTGATATAAACTGCTAGAATTATCAAAATGGATAAATAGATAGTTCTAAAAAAAAAAGATAAATAAATATTTAATTAAATAAAAAAAAAGTACTGGGTGCTATGGTTCCAAGCGAAACATGAAAAGCTGTGCAGGCCAAGCGCTAGAGCGAGAAAATGATTAGGAATTCCAATTCCTTGCGGTAAGTTCCTTTTCTATGCATGTACTTATCCTATGGGTCGTTGACACGTGGACAAGTAGTGTAGATATTTTGATGACGTGAAATATTTTTAATAATGATGTGGTTTAGGGTTACCTCCCTCATTGTGGGGCTGCACATAACTCCATGTTGCCATGTTTGATTTGATGTACTTTAATGGATCCGCAGAAGCTGATCAGGAAAAATCAATTCGAGGTCAAGATTGCTTTAAGAGGAGGGTTTTGGCTTTGACCAAACAGTTCCAATGCAAGAGGACAAAACGTCTATTGAGAAGGCAAAAGCGAAACAACATTAAAAATCACTTTTATTTACCAGGGGCTTATTGAAAAGGGGTAATGCTATGGGTACAACTAAGTTGTACCCTAAATACACATCATGTGAGGTGTTTCATTTTGATTGGTTAGGTGTGGGGTCCATCCAGTCTTTTCACCCCACACCAACCAATCAAAATGGAACATCTCACATTATGTGTATTTGGGGTACAACTTAGTTGTACCCGTAGCATTTCCCATTGAAAAGCTTTCTTCTGTGGATGTCAAAGGAATGGGCACCAGCTAGCGGAAGCCGAAGCCGAAGCCGAAACCGAAGCCGAAGCCAACTCTAGTGCAAAGTGATAGTATTGGAATATTTCACTTTAACGTACCGTCCTATTAGAGGTGGGTAATACATATTTTTAATATATATTTATATTTTTTATTTGTTTTTATATAATTTACGGATATTTTTATAGGTTTTTTCCTTACTTGTCAAGTTTTGCTCGTTAAACACCGCTAAATGAGCGGTCGTTAATATTACGAAGAAACTTATGACACGTACTTAGGATCGAATTCAGAATTCTTATTATGGGGGGCGAAAGCATAATTGAAAAAAATTTAAACTTTAATACTAATTTCTACCAACATAAAAAGGCAATAATATTAATTTTTTACATTTTCTCTTGTTTGCATTTACTTATAAAAAAAATATAATTATCAGTGCTATATGCCTATATGTCGTTATCAACTAAATTTAAGCATCTGAAGTTGTATTTCATGATTAACCTAACAAGCAAAAAATAAACCTCAGACCAAAAAAAATAAATTAAACAATAAATCCTAAAATTTACCTCTTGTGGCCTTGTCTTCGATCCCTAGATCATGGACCACAACCATGGAGAATGGAGATGAGAGCCAAAAAAATCTCCTTAGCATTTTTGAATTTGTCGCCACTGTGGCCTGTGAATATGGAGAGAGAACCGTGGTTGTCTGGTTGATAAGGTTTGCACATTTGATATTTTTTTTTGGATATTTGATAAGGTCACTTGTGGTTATGTTTAATTATATGAAAGTCCACTAAATAAATAAATTTTGTCTTTTGCTTATCTTATTTAAGACTTGTAAAAGCTTGGTGATTTTAGAGTTAACAAGTTTGGGGGGCCCACCAAAGGTAAATGTTATATAATTTTTGTTGTTATGAACAAATAGACAGTCATATAAAAATAATATTTTATTAAAAAAATAATTTAACTACTCCTACAAACACTACAACAACTCTTGCTTCCCAGTCCAAGTTCAATGTAACTTCATCATTACTTAACTTTTTGATTTTCTGAAATTCCTATAACGTGTTATAAATTTGATTAGTTGCAAGTATTCGCAATAAAACTTACTTCAATAACAAGTGATTCGGTTATATCTAAGTCCTTTTTTTGAGTCAGGTAGTTTGGACAATTCCTCTTTCAATGACCCTCAACCCCACATTGGCAATATTTTTTCTTGCATTTTGGATTATTCATTTTCTTTCATTTGTCAATGCCCATAAATGGATTAATTGTTGAGGTTACTTGAAAATTTTTCCTTTTTACTTTTGCCCTTTTCCTTGGGAAAAAGGCTTGAAAATGAAGTTTTTTCTACATTATTAATTTTATGATGGCCTTTGATAATGCCCTCCACTGCTTGTGTTTAAAACCTCATCAAGTGTAAAATTAATTTTATTAATATTATAATTTTATTTAAACTAATTAAATAATCAAACAGCGACCTAAGGATAATATCAATTTGAGATTCAATATCAATTTCACAGAGTGTTTAAATAGTCAAATATTTTTAAAATGCTTTCTCTCACTAGACTTCCTTCAGCCATCTTAGTATTCATCAATACTTTCATGTCAATCTGCTTAGTAGGTCGCCCTTATTCTCCAAACATATTTTTAAGGCTCAAGTTCATATCCCTAGCACTCAAATAATCTTTTAACTAATGTTGAAAAATAGAAGACATTGAAACTAAAATATAACAATGTGTCATCTCATCAGCTTTATTCTATTTTTCATATCTTTGTAAATTTGCTTTAGGTGCATTGGCAGCGGGAAGATCTGGATGTTTCTTAGTTAAAATATATTTGTACCCTTCAGTAGTGAGTATAATGTTCAGATTTCTCTTTCAGTTCACATAATTCGGTCTAGTCAACTTGGCTACTATCTTCATGTGTCGACACTTCAGGCAGGATGTGTCGACACTTTTTTCCAAAATGTATTTATTTGCTTTCCTTGGCTTTTTGAGCAT
>CM018899.1:9922848-9925348 GCA_009663005.1 Actinidia chinensis
GGCCAATAAGACTAAGCGTTGAATCCAACCAGGGGAGCTAGTGCCTGTTTTAAATTTGATTAAGTTTAAGCTATTTAAAAAGGTCATAATACATTACCTTAACCAAATTTCCCATATCCACCAAGATCCTTTTGACGTCGTAGTTGTTCATTCTAAGTTGGATAACCCTTTTTAGGTTGGTCTTGGTGAACGTAATACTCCCCGGCTCTGTTGTTGATGTCTTCGGCTTCTTGGCCAGCGAATGAACTGAGAGAATCTCGTACATTTGTTTTATCATCTGCATCTCTCCCCGAATCCTATTCTCAAGGTCTGGATGATGTGGGCCCCCAATTATGTGAATAGTGCCTAGGGGAAGATTCTCTTTTTCATCTACTATCTATTCTGTCTCATCATTGCCTCAATCAAACTTGGGATTCAATTTGGCCTCAGTCTTCTCTGCTCGGGATTTTTCCTCGTCAACAAAATCTTTTAAGTGTCCATCTAGGACTAGCTGGTCTAGGAAAAGCATAAGAGTCTGGCAACTATATGTTCTATGTCCTTTTTCTTCGTTGAAGGAGCACTTCCATCTTTGGTTGCATCTCTTAAGACCCCCTCCCATGGATTCGGGTTTCTTGAAGTAAAGTTTGTCTCAGATCCAAGTGAGGAGTTTATAGATCGGTTCCTTGAAAACCACGTTGATTCCTTGCCTTGCCCGATTTTCGTAGTCTACCGTGTTTTCCTTTCGCTTTTTGAATGGTCCCTCACCTCGGAAAGGTG
Source organism: Actinidia chinensis (assembly GCA_009663005.1). Lineage (NCBI taxonomy): Eukaryota > Viridiplantae > Streptophyta > Magnoliopsida > Ericales > Actinidiaceae > Actinidia > Actinidia chinensis. Next base: position 9,923,605 of record CM018899.1, read on the forward strand.
TTCCTGTGGCCTCTTGGCCTGCTTGACATCATCCTCCAACCGGGCGAACATCTCGACCCGGGACATGAGGTCCCGGAGATCAGTTGGACGGTTGAGTGTCAAGTTCTCCTAGAGCCTCTCCTTAGGAGTCAACCCGAGCTTATAGCTCGCCACCGCCAACTCCTTAAAACATTCTACTATTTCATTATAAGTCTCCCAATACCGCTTGTTATAGTTGCAGATTGATTTGTTCTTGCCTTTTTCTCAGCATCAAAACAGAACCTATGCCTTTTGGAACCTTTGTATTAATCACGAACCGAGCTACATACGACTCGGTTAGTTGGTGGAAGTTCTTAATTGACCCTTATGGCAACTTGTCAAACCACTTCAGTCCGAGATCCCCCAGACTTGATGGGAACACCCAGCACATCAAGGCATCCATGTGGTTCCAAAGGACCATCATCTACTTGACATGACTCACGTAGGACCTAAGGTCTGATTTGCCATCGTACAAAGTAAACCTTGGTGGTGTGAACTTCTTCGGTGGGTCTAGACCTTCAATTTCTCGAGAGAATGGAGTTTGGTATCTAGGGGCAACCTCCTTTTATTCACTGTGAGCGGTGCGAACCACTTAACCCGCAAGAATCAATTTTGCTTACGGCCGCTACCTTGTAGCCATTGAGTTTAGCCCGCAAATCTTTTTTCTTGGTTTCGCTTGGTATTGAGTGTGTCGCGAAGATCCACCCCAGAATTGGTTTGCTCGAGTGCCCTTCTTCACTTACTCATCGCCATAGTCTTGCTGTCAGATTGGTTGTCCACGCTTACATGAGTTTTATGTTGCCTCTTGTTCCGACTTTCCCATTGGGGTAGGGTTGATTCCTTTATCTGACCTTCTGTTTGCCTTAGCGCAGCGACTTTGGCAAGTTTCATCAGCCTGCTATCAGCATGATTTGCATTAGTTCGGCCAACTGCCTTTGTAGGATTTCGATGGTTATATCCCGATGTTCTTCTCATCTAGGGAGCAATAGACTTGGGTTCTACCCAGAAGTGGCCCTAGTCACACTCTACACGTCCTCTAGTAGTTTACCCCCTCTGCGTCCAGGAGTTTGGGAGCATAAGGTGTCTCCCTACGAGTTTCACGACTGTCTAAACAGTTGCTACTATGCGACGTCATAAGAAACGACTTGGCAAATGTCTATAATCAATTTCTCACATACGGCGCCAATTGTGGGGTGTATATGTTTGAAGGATGACAGGAAGAAAATTGAGGATAGACATTCACGGTGGTCTTACGGCTGCATAAGTAGTTTCAACCCTTCGTCCGACCGTTGCACAATACCTTAGCTGCAATCACCGAAATAGTGAGAACGTCTGCCGGAGCTATTTCCAAAAAATAGCCATTCGATAGTCAAATTAGACGTACGGATATCTAGAGAGAGAAAGTGTATGTATGTTCTAATAGCAATGTTGCATGTACCTCTAAGAGAACAACAATATTCCATTTTATACTCTAGCTCAACGCGTAGTTTGACGCGTTAGTTGTCTTGTCATTCGACAGGCTGTAGCTCAGCGCGTGCTCACACGCGTCGACTGCTGTGTTAGTGAGCAGGCGGCTAACCCAGCCAGGCCCTATGGCGTGACTAGTAGCTCATTATCAACTACCGACGTCTCTATCCGGGAGTGGAGGCTGTCAGAAGGTACTTTGACGTGCAAGTTACCTTCTGTCTCTTGACATCCTTTGGGATTACCTCCAGCTGTTGGCCCT
>CM018899.1:10057848-10060348 GCA_009663005.1 Actinidia chinensis
GGGCAACTAGCCATGCACTTAGCCAACAGGATGCGAACAGCTTTCCGAGTCAATCAGTAGCTAACCTGAAGGGTCACATAATGTGCAGAACATTTCATGGTCATGAGCAAGCAAAAGTTATTAGAGAAGGACGTGAGATTAATACTCGCCCGGATGAGGAAAAGAAGGACAAGAAAGAAGAAGAAAAATCCTCTAACAATTCCAATGTTGTGGTGAGTGAATCTCCACCACCCAAGGGAGATGTTACTCTTCCTCTTACTTATGCTAAAGAATTACCCATAACACCTCGTGTGCTAAGGGCACCTTTCCCCGCTTGCTTGACATCACCTTCTTCCTTTGATAGGAAAGGTGTAATCAAAGAGTAGTGTTCAAGCAAGTAAAAATACTCTTACCACTCCTTGATGCAGTTAAGCAAATTCTAGCTTATGCAAAATTCCTCAAAGATTTGTGCACCCAAAAGCGCAAAGATAAGATAAAATCTCAGTATTGAGGGGAAGTCTTCTCAACTGAACAAGTGAGTACCGTGAATCATGCCTATACTCCAACCCCAAGTTGAGAGGATCCGAGAGAGTTGCCTATATTTCTTGCACTATTGGAAATGTTCCTCGAAAAGGCACTTGTGGATCTGGGTGCGAGTTGTAAATTTACATTGCCTATTATTCATGACTATGAGCAGTTAGATCTAGGAGGGAGGAACTTAAACCCACAAAGGTAAAACACTACAATTGGCAGACAGATCGTGAGAGTCTCGCGTGGTGTGTGATGAGAATGTTTCTTAGTCCAAGTAGATAAATTTCTATTCCTATAGACATTATAGTCTTGGTTATGGAACCAGGGAGGAGTGATAGGAAATAAATCCCAATTATTCTTGGTCTCCCTTCCTTAGCGACAGGCCAATGCAAATATTAATTGTCGGAAACTGGGGTATGGATGTCTCTTTTGAAAACATGAAAGTTTTTTGGATGAAATATACCGTAGCTTTCCCCAACACCCTCCCATGGGAAGAAGACGAAGGTTGGGGCAATTACGATGATGCATAAGATAGTAAAGGAGGCTTTTCAATACATACTATGGAAGATCCCTTGGAGGCTTTCTTTGCTCATTTTGGCTTTTCACGAGTAGGGACATGACCATTCCATTTAGGAGGGTCATGCCTTGCTAGGAGAGACCAAACCCTTCATTGATAGGCATCCATGGTATGCCAAATTTGAGCTTTTACCTCCTCTCGCAGAAACTCCCAGCATGCCTTCCATCAAATAACTCCACAACTGAGTAAAGCCTTCCACTACACTCAAGTATTCTTATTGGGACCCAATAAAATTATACATGTATATTGCCTATGACCTAAATGATTGATGTTCTTCGTGAGCACAAGAATGCCATTGGGTGGTTCAGTGGCAGCTTAAAAGGCATCGATCCCGTCCATTTGCATGCATCGCATTCACTTAGAAGAAGTTCTAAACCATCCCGCGAGTGCCAACATAGATGAATCCGAACATGAAGGAGGGGTTAAGAAGAGGTGATCAAGCTATTGGATGTGGGTATAATCTACCAATCTCAGATAGTAGTGGGGTGAGCCCTACTCAAGTAATACCGAAGAAATTATGGCTCATTATTTGTGAGAATGAGTTTGGTGAGTTAGTCTCCCAAAACGCGTCACCAGGCGGTGGCATGTGTGCTAGGTTAGACTACAGAAAATTAAATGTCTATCCGAGGAAAACATTCCCTGTGCCCTTCATTGATCAAATTACTTGAAAGGGACTAGTGGGTTAGAGACTATTATGCCTTCCTAGATGGTATTCAGGGTACAAGCAAATGCCTGTCTTCCCCGAGGACCAAGAGAAAATGACTTTTACATGTCTTTTGGCACATTTGTGTATCGGCGTATGCCGTCTCGGATTAGCAATGCACTTCCCTTTTCCAGAGTGCATGTGGCTATGATTTTCAGACAGGGTGGAAGATTTTCTCAAGGTGATTTATGGATGAATTTCTTATTTAGAATTGTCTTTCGGAGTTGCCTTACAATCTAGCTAACGTGCGCAACGTTGTGTAAAGGACCAATTGGTCTTAAGTGGGAAAAAGTCACTTCAGATACGTGAGGGCATTTTTTTGGGACACATAGTGTCCAAGAGGGGGATAGAAGTTGACAAGGCTAAAGTCGAGCTCATATCGAAGCTTCCACACCCCTCATCAATAAAGCAGATTAGGTCCTTTTTGGGTCATGCCGGTTTTTACTGGCAATTCATTAAGGACTTCAGTAAAGTCTCTAAGCCTTGTGCGATCTTCTCGCCAAGGATACTCCGTTTTTTTGAGTGTAATGAGGAGTTTGTTGTACTTAGCTTTTGAGAAACTTGGAGAGTGATTATCACGGCCCCTATATGCAAAAACCCCGATTGGTCCTCACCACTCGAGAGCATTGGTGATGCACAACTATGCAGTGGTGCTATCTGGCCAAAGGGTGAACAAAGGCTCATGCAATGTACTATCGAGCAAAACCTTG
>CM018899.1:10070348-10075348 GCA_009663005.1 Actinidia chinensis
TGTGAGGATAGAAACATATTTTCGTAACATAAGAAAACATGAAATCATGTGTAATCGAGATAATTCTAACGGCAACATCAATCTGTAAAGCCATAGTCCCAATCCGCTCAACAATCTTATAAGGCCCACAATATCGAACTTAACTTGCCTTTCTTACCAAATCGCATTATGCCTTTTCCACGTTATTTTTTACACACATAGAAATAATCGATCACCAATTGTAAACTTCAACTCTCTCTTCGATTGTCGGTAACTTTTCTGGCGGCTCTATAAAATATTAATCATTCTTTTAAACCATTCTTACTTTATGTTGTACTTCACCTATTTCTGGCCCCCATATCTTTCTTCTCCCACATCACTCCAACACACAGGGTTCTGCATCTCCGACATTTATAACGCTCATAAGGGAGCCATACTAATACTAGAATGATGACTGTATTATAAGCAAATTCTATCAAGGTAAATGTTCTCTAACTACCTTTAAATCTAAAACACACAATAGAGCGCAACATATCCTCCAAAGGGCTGAATAGTTCGCTCGATTGGCCCATCGTCTATGGATTAAAAGTTGTATAAATTTCAAGTAGTCCATAGCTTGCTGTAAACTTGGCCAAAAAATCTAGAAGTGAAATCTAGGATTTCTGTCTAGCAATATAGACACTGGTGCACATGTAATCGGATAATCTCTCAATGTACAACTTAGCGGACCTATCAATTGAAAATAAGTAGTTTAAACAGGTAGTAGAAAATATGCTGACTTGGTCAAATCATCTATAATCACCCAAAATAGAATCAAAGTTTCTGTAAACGCGGAAAAGGCCGATGATAAAAATCCATTGTGGATATGCCCCCTTCCGTCAGGATAGGAAGAGGGCTGTGTATGCTTGTATGTTATGTTGTATTGTTTGTGTGTTTTGTGTAATAAATGCAGGTCGCTTGATGTTCTGCCTTAACCTATTGACAACTAAACAACGAGCAATAAAACTCAGCTACTCCCTTTTCATTCTAATCCACAAGTAGTAATGTCCATAAGATCCGATACATTTTGTACTTCCGGGGGATGCATGACCATAAGGTGAAACTATGGGCCTCCTCTAAAATTCTCCTCTTTAAGGCCCTGATTCATCTAGTACACAAAGTCGAGTATCGAAATAACAATAAAAACCCATCATAAAGAAGAAGAACAAGAGAGCCTCTCCTTCATCGCCTCTCTCTCACCTTTCTTTCCACACCCCTCCCCCCCGCTCTCCACTTTTAACCACCATTTACCCATATCTCGCACCCCCACCCTCACCCACCTCCAGTTCCCCTTCACGCCTGTCCACATTTCTTTTTTCCACTCCTTCTCTCTCACTCTCAATTTATTCCATCGTCGCATATCGCTTCCAACCCTTCGCTACTCCTTGCATCTTATTCCTCACCCCCATTCTTCCCCCCATCTCAACCCCCAATCTCTCCTACCCTCTAATCTCCTCTAACCCATCCACGAATAGCATCTCTGATTTCCTTTTCTAATTTTCTCTAAAACTATGGATCTTGAGGTTGCATTTCTCGATGTTTAAGATCAATCAACAACGTCTTAACTCTAAAATGAGCTATCAAAACATCAGTGTTTGTTTGTAATAATCATCTCCCCACCTATCAACATCAATCAGTGGGAAGCATTAACACGATGACAGAATAGTGCCAATGTACCCTGATGATTTTCGACTTCTCCCTTTAAGCAATCCGCCACAACATTGGCTCTCCCTGGATGAGAATGTTATAGTGCAATCGTAGTCTTTAATCAACTCCATTCCATCGCCTTTGTCTTTCAAATTCCAATTCTTTCTATGTATAAACTACTTCAAAACTTTATGATCCGTGAAAATCTCACAAATCTCGCCCATACAAGTAATGTCTCCCAAGTTTCAAAAGCAAAAAAAACTGCAGCTAACTCTAAATAATGATAGGGTTAATCCGTTCATAGTTCTTCAACGTCCGAAGCATAAGCAATCACCTGCCCACGTTGCATTAGTTACACATCCTAACCCTGGTGTGATGCATCACGATAGATTACAAAAATCTCCCTCACCAGAAAGGAATAGGTAATTAAGAGCCAAAACCAATCTAGCCTCAATTCTTGAAAAAACTCTGTGACAACACAGACCATTCATAATTTACATCTTTCCGAGTAAGTCTAGTCAATGGCCATAGCGAGCGATTGAAAAACTCAGATTAAAACGACATAATAACTTGCCAAACCTAAGAAGAAAACTTTCTAACTTCTGATATAGTGTAGGTCATTGCCACTTACACAACTTCCACCTGTTGGGATCAATACGAATACCATCCCTAGAAATTTAACATGTCCCCAAAAAAAACATTTCCAACCCAAACTCACATTTGCTAGCTTAGCAAACAACCTCTTTCTCGTAAAGTTTGCCAATACAATATTGTAACTGCGGAACTGATTTTCCCTGCTTATGAGAATATATAAGAATATCATCAATGAACACAAAAATAAATCTATCAAGATATGGCTAAAATACCCTATTCATCAAATCCATAAAAATAGCAAGGGCATTCATCAAACCAAAAGGCATAACTAGAAATTCATAATGTCCGTATCTGGTACGAAAAATGCAGTTTTAGGAACATCACTATCTCTCACTTTCAATTGATGGTACCTAGATCTGAGATTAATCTTAGAAAATACTGAGGCACCTTGCAACTGATCAAATAAGTCATCAATCCGAGGTAAAGGGTATTTATTACGTATTATTACCTTATTGAGTCTCATTGTGCCATCCTTCTTCTTAACAAACAACACTGAAGCTCCCCAAGGTAAGACACTTGGCTGAATGAAACCCCGATTAAGTAAATCTTGCAACTGAGCCTTCAATTCTTTTAGTTTAGTTAGAGCCATTCGATATGGTGAAATAGATATAGGAGCAGTCCCTAGCACTAATTCAACAGAAAACTCCACTTCCCTATCTGGTACTATCCCTGGCAACTCTTCAGGAAACACATCTGAAAACTCTTTCACCACGAGAATATTCTGTAATTTAACTTCTGGTTTGTCAATATCAATCACATGTGCTAAGTATCCCTCACAACCCTTAATAAGTAACTTCCTTGCCTTCAATGCAGAAATAAGACAATTTGGAGTAATATTTTGATCACCACAAAATCTAAACTCGGGCTAATCCGGTATCCGGAATACCACTTCCTTTTTAAAACAGTCAATAGAAGCATGATGTGATGCTAAAATATCCATACCCAATATGATATCGAAATCGCGAATATCAAGAGGCACTAAATCAACATATAACTCTCTCTCGCCCACACGTAACACACAACCCCTATATGTCACATCTACCCGCATAACATCCCCAATAGGAGTAGATGTAGATAAACAGTGATCTAATATTTCCATGGGGCAATCTAATGTATGTGCGAAATGAGAAAGATACAATACGAATGAGTTATAACCAAGATATAGCAATATATGTGCATCTTTACCAGTGCAAGTGATAAGAGAGTATGGACCTAATAACAATATCGAGAGTCGCCTGAGCATCCTGATTGTCCATAGCAAATACTCGAGCCTAATTGTGTGATCATCGATCTTGTAGTTGAGCTTCTACCTCCTGAGGACTCAGAGAAGTAGGCTCGACTACTACTAGACATAGGACGTGCTGAAGACATAGCACTAGATCTCAATGGGCAATATGAAATACATGTCAGGCTAATTGTATGAAAACATATAACTGGATTCTGAGTATACAATTACTGGCTATATGTTCCAGTAGCACCACATTTTAACACTTAAATCGAACTCAATCCACGCTGAAGTGCAGTACTTTGTGGCCCAGGATGTTGCATCTGAAAACTCTAACCTTGAGTAATCACGGGGTTTCCTGTCTACGCTGACCGGTCCGACTAGGCCTAAAACCGGGTTTGTTGGCGTTGACGAACCTGCTCCCAATCGTGAATGGGTGTCAAATCGACTCGTTGGAATTTAGGTATGTGTCCTGGGGCTAGTTTGTATTGTCACTCCTTCTGGTCGACGCCCCCGCAACCGCGGGGCCTATGTGATCGTGTGCGTGATGGGCCGACGGGTTCCGCCAAGGCCAAAACTTACTTTGAAACCAGAACCTCCTGTGCATTCTCATTCAAAATGCCATAATAATTTTTTCTTTTTGTCGGAAGCGTCATAACTAAAACTATAAATAAAAATATCACTCCATACGTACATATAGAGTTGTTCCTAAGCTTTTGACTTTTACATACATTCCCGGCTAATACAGGAACATACATAGTCTTCAAGACATAAATCTAGAACGGTCTAGCTCTCAAAATATACATAACAAGCCCTCGGGCTTCAAACTACAATCTATGCTTCAACCTCGTCCTCTGGCTTCTTTCGCTTTGGCTTCCTGAAAAGGTTTTCAAAAACCGTAAAGCTAAAGCTTTGTGAATAACCCTAAATGCATGACATACAAAATACCCATGCTGCATTGGTTTCATATCATACATTATCATAGTTAGCATAAAACATTTAAGTTCATTTCTTTAACTTGAGCTCACGTAACATAGTGACATACCATGAAACATACCCGTGATCATAAACGTTTCATATTTTCTTGAAATCTGCACATATCGAGTTGTAAAATACTGCATAATCATACTCGCCGGATAGGCTATGGGTGGCTCTTTAGGCTAGAGATCTCTATCGTACCAGGATGGTCGTATTTCACGTCCCCCTCCAGTCTGAGGAACTATTTGGCTTATTAAAGTCCTACCAGATAGAACCCGAGTATCACCATGCCTACATACTTGAACATACATTGCTTTTCATGTAAGTCAGGCTAGACATTTGAATCATCAACACACCCCTCCATGGGTTTTCAGTATATAGCTAACAACTATCGACATTTGAAGGCATTGCATCCATTCGAAACACGTGCCTCTGACGGTAGAGGACATGTACCTATCTTAGCATTCATACATAAGTA
>CM018899.1:10095348-10102848 GCA_009663005.1 Actinidia chinensis
TGAACATTTTACGATCTTCCATCATTGGTCCATAATAAGATGAGAATAGGCACCTCGAGTCATCCCTGGTGTGGCCTCCATAGGAAGGGTGTTTATTCTTGTTGATTACACTATTGGCCTTCTTAGGATAGGATTAAGGAAGAAGGTGTGAAAAGTGATTTCCCTACGAAAACTCTATTCAAAACAGTTGTCTTTTGATTCTATATGATGGTATATACTCAATCAAAAGGGAATGATATTCTCCCCACGGAGTTATTCACATTCCCTAAATGGGAGAAACTCGATGCACCTATGGTGAGTTTCGTAGTAATCCAAAATAAATAAATAAAATAAAGATAAATCATACACAAAACTTACATGTCTCTGTATACGTACAAATTCCTTTTCAAAGCTGACATAATAGTAGTCAGGTGTTTATATGATACCACTTGTACTTCTGTTGGCATATTGTTATAAATAGTATTGTTTCTACCAGTATGACTATTACATCAGAACTAGTATAGTTATAGATTTTTGTTTGAGTAATAGTTATTGGAAGCTATCTGTTTGCTGTGAAACAAGAGTTAATTGGTTGGAAGATAAATTAAAGTTTCATTAGTCAACTAGTATAAATTAAAATGATTTCAGTGGCTATTTTATCAACAGTTTTCAGATCTAGAATTAAATCTTGCCCAATGCGTTGTCTTCTGCCTTGAAGGTAGAGAAAACAAAGAACTAATTGAAATCTTGTGAACTAATTGCTTAAAGACTGTTGTTGCAAGATTCCATATTCTACTGTCTTGTCACAAAAAGAAACCCAGATGAAAGTGCCATATATGTCTTTATATCTAGAATTTTGTCACCTGCAAATATTGTATATTGCATAATATGGAGCTTCCATACATACCCCTTCCATCAAAGGAATGAAATTGCTAAGATTTCCACTGTTTGACTGATTGTTATGCTATGGTCCTCATTTGAATCTTTATCACACATTTTGAAATTTTAATATTTTAAGCTTGTCTAAAATTGTAATCTGGAGATGTTTAACCGTCAACTATAAAGTGTTGCCTCATTATTTTGTTTCAAACTTGGTGTTGCAATGGATGGGCAGAATATGGAAGCGGTAGTTCTCGAGAATGGACTGCTAGCGGATCAATGCTAAATGGTTCCTGATCTCTACTAATAAATATCTATTTGTTGGTATTCAGTGGTTAAATTTCACATCCTCCTTTCTAACACTTTTGTCAGGTAGCGAAAGCAATAATAGTGAAGAGCTTTGAGAGAATCCATCGTAGTAACCTTGCTGGTATGCTCATCAGTCCTCTTAATTTCAAACCTGGTCAGGATGCAGACACGCTGGCCTTGATGAATCATGAGCATTACACCATAGACCTACCAAATCAAGTCAGTAAGATGAAGCCTGGCCAAGATGTTGCTGTGAGTACTGACATTGGCAAGTCTTTCACATGTACCTTCCGAGGCAAGTGCAACAAAAAATATTTCTTTATTTTTTTATTGTATTTCTTTCTATGTGGAATAAGGAAAATGCTGGGAGAAATCTCTACTTGTTATTGACAATTTCTCATACGCTAATATTATGGTGACTACATATGGCACCTTATATGCATAGATGACATTTGCTATATGGGTCCATAAGATGATGTGATTAGTGTCCCACATCAAATAATACTAATTATATTATCCAAATGTAGTTATCAAAGCATTACACCTTCTCATAGGTTGGCTAAGGTACCTAAAATATTGTGGTTTATGGTTGAGTTCTGTCAAGTTGCTTTGAAATGGGGAGTGATAAATGAGCCACATCTATGTTACATAAAATGACGTCATTTCTCTAATTTTTTGGCAAGAAGTTAGTTGGTTCTGCTAACTCTAATGAAATAGAGACTAACAAAGAAATTCAATTATGACTAGATCAAAACTGTAGAGTTTAATTTGTTACAAGTGAAACTATAGGGTTTAATCTATTACTGAGGTCAAACCCCGATTTTCTTGTACTTTCCCCTGATATATAATATATATAAATGTTCCGGATTTATCCCCATCCCCATACCTAATTTTGGATATATATCTCAATATCGTAAGATTTATGTTTAGGAAGGTATGATGCTTGGATATACACCCACAGTCAATTCTCGTATCCGAGTCCATGTAACATAAAGTCACATGAATCAAATAGTTAAATAAGATTTCAATTCCATAGAACTTATAGGATCTAATTTATATGACAAGCTTGTTGCCTTTAGTTGAGTGTTTTTGCCTATTCATAGTGTCCAGTCTTTTGACTTCATGTATTTACATTTGAAAGATGCATATTGTGTGAATAAATTTCTTTAATCTTAACTTGAAATGCTATCTTCTTAGACTAAATGATAGGCACTCGATGTAATTAGGTTAACTTATCTACAAACTAACTTCTATTGCACACATCTTTCCCCCCACGCAATTGTTGCTTACAATTTGTTAACTGTAGTTGAATGGATATATTGGCTGAACGTGAAGCGGAAAACTCCCCAACACCAGAGGTAAATAGAAACAAATTTTCGTTAGCTTTTCAGTTAATCTTGCATTCATCCTTAAGTAGACGCGTGTTTGTGAACTCTTAATGCGTGAGCACATACATCTATTGATGAGTACTCTGTAATTTGACATGACATCGTGGGCTATATTGCTTTGGAATCTTATTTCTTATGATATCCTTTTTCTTAAAATATAATTATTTGACAAATTTACTTGTTCTGCAAGGTAAGGACATGATTTTATAAGGCCGAGAATTTTAGCTCAAGATGCATGCTCTTAGTTCCCTGAAAGTCAAAAAGAGATATAATGTAAATTGTAAGGCCTCTTATTGCCGAAAATTGAAATCGAGGCATGGTTTGGTTGCAATCTTTCCATTTGGTAAGATATAAAACTCCACCTCTAGTTGCTTGTAACTAAGTAGACATCAGGATTTCAATTTGTTAGTTATTAGCTTATTAGCTAATATAATAAGTTACTTCTAGCGATTAGTATAAAAGAGAAGAGGTATCCTAACCTCAATCCTAATTCATGTTTTTACCCTAATCACACTTTATCACATGGTATCAGAGCCTTACTAATCCTAACCCTAACTTTAACTTGCGCCACCCTCCACTGCCCTCCGACGACCTCTGTCGGAGACATAGCAGATCAAGGCAACTTCGTAGGTTGTCACCGAAGGTAGGTTAGATTTGATTAGGCCTATGCGAACTTCGATTTGACTTCGTTGGTGTTTGAGAACCTCCAATTGAACTATACAAATCTCGATTCGACTTTGTCATTGTTCAAGGTGTTCAATTGGTTGTTTTGGACCTTCAATTAGGTGTTTCAGACCTCAATTTGGTAAGCCCAAGCCTCGATTGGCTCTGTTACACATCCCACAGCCTTCGTCTTCACCTTGAGACAACAAACTTCATTCTACAATGGCAACTCACCTTCGTTGCACCTCCTTCATCCAACAACGAGCCCTCTTGTCTCATCCTGGACACTATGCATCCATTGCCAGCCAAACCCAGCCCCTTCGCATCACTCGATAACACCCTCTTCATTCTTATTGTTATTTGTTACCGCTAGATTGATTTAGTGGTATGAGCTAGTTAACATTTTTTATATTCTGAATGGAGTTATTCTTTATGTAACTATTTGTCAACGTAATGTGGCATTGTGATTGTTACGGCATTATTAGTTTTTGGTCATAATTTTGGAAGGTAGTTAAACTAGTTAGACTATAGTTGGATCTATAATCCAAACTGTGACGCTAGGACAAATTATTATCTCGAATGAAAACCCCAACCTACGAATCACCATGACTATGTTTGATGGTACTAATTACCTATCCTGGTCCAAATCTGCCACACTCTTTCTAAAAGGTAGAGATAAAAGTGGGTATTTTAATGGTACTATTACTTCACTCAACGTAGGAGATCTTGGATTTGAAAAGTGATAGCAAGAAATTTTTTTGATTATGAGTTAGTTACTTCACTCTATGATTCTAGAGAATGGTGAGGGTTTCTTGTTTCTCAATACAAGCAAGGATATTTAGGTTACTATCTTTGAGACCTACTTCAAATGAGGTAACATAATACAGTTGTATGATTTGCAGTGGCATATAGACCGTTTGGCCCAGGCTGAGATGACATCCCTGTAGTACTATTTTGCTCTTACTACTTTATGGTAGCGCCTCGATCACTTGGCTAATTATACTCCTATTTGTTCTGCTGATACTAATGCCTTTTGAAATTTTATTGACTTGGTATTCAAGTTCTTAGCAGGCATACAAGACGAGTATGATCAGGTTTGATGCCGTATACTCAATATAGATCCAATTCCCTTATTGAGAGAGGCATTTTCCATTATCCAAAATGAGGACATCCATTGCGGTGTGATGTTATCACTAATTTTATTTGAGCAGTCGGTTCTTGTTTCTTTTCTATAGTTTGAGCACGTAGTCAGCCAACTCATTGTGATTTTGGTCCTTCTGTTGGTAGTGATGATAAGAATAAGTTACATTGTGATTACTACCAGTGATCTTGTCACACTAGGAAACCTTGCTGGCAATTCCATGGTCGACTCCCTACTCGAGGATGAGGTGGTCGTTCAGGCTTTATAGGTGCCCGTAGTGACAGTTGTCGTGCTTATCATTCTACAGTGGTCGAGCCCCCTCTTCAGGCTCTGAGTCTATGGTATTATCTACTATTGAGATTGAGTTACTCTGTAGTATTATGTCCTATTCCGATCTTCTTTGAATTATTGATTCTGGTGCATCTAATCATAGACTAGTCAATTAAATCTTTTTTTATCTTATACTCCCTTTACATGCCCTAACAAAATTAAAATACCAGTCGTATCACTCGTTATTTGAACTGTAATTTAATAAAAAAAATTCTTCTTATATGTTTTAGTATCTTCAAATGAGGATGACGATTGATAGTGGTAGGGAGACCAATGACCTATATTTTTTGGATCATTCGGCTCTTACACAAGGACAACTGTCTATTTCTCATCACACCTCCATCTCTCTATCTGCTAAAGAGACTATTTGGCTTTGGCATCGTAGGCTTGAACATCCCTAATTTTATTTTCTACAGTATTTATTTCCCTCTTTATTACCCAGTAGTTTTATTTCGTTATTTCAATGTGAATCTTGTGAACTTGGTAAACACCATCGTGTTCATTTTTCTATCAGTTCTAATAAATACAAAAGTTTCTTTTTCAATTGTGCATTCTAATGTTTAAGGTCATTCTAGAACTGTCACTCCTATCGAGCATAAATAATTTGTCACATTTATTGATGATTTTTCTCGCAGTACTTGGGTTCATTTACTTAAAAAATAGGGGAGGTGTGTCATGTGTTTCAAATTTTTTATAAAATAATTTGTATTCAATTTAGTACTAAAATTAAAATTCTTTGATCTTATAATGGGAAAGAATATGCTAACTCTGGTCGTAATCCTTATTTTGTCTCTAATAGTATTATTCACTAGATTTCTTGTGTTGACATTCTCCAATAAAATAGAGTTGCCGAACGCAAGAATCGCCATTTGCTTGACGTTGCTAGGTCTATATTATTTTCAATAAATATTTTAAAAATTTATTAAGAACATACCATTTTAACTGCCTCTTGTCTTATTACTCATCTCCCTACTCGTGTTCTTGATAAGAAATCTCCACTTGAAGTTTTTTCTAAATCTTTCTCCTTTTTTTATTTATTCTCGAATATTTTCGAGTACTTATTTTATTCGAGACCATAATCCAACCAGGAAGTTGGACCAACGTGCTCTTAAATGCATGTTTATAGGTTACACTCATCCTCAGAAAGGGTATAAATGCTATCATCCTTCTTTCAGAAAATTATATGTGTCCATGGATGTGACTTTTCTTTGAGTCACAACTTTATGTTTTATCAAGTCGCCACCATTTTAGGGGGAGATTCAGGATAAAGTGATGTCTTACGAGGATGCAAATGAGGAAGAAATATGTGTATCCTCTAATAGGATCCAACTGAAAGTGCCAAAAGCCAAATTAGTTCCGAAAGATGGTAAGGTAAAACCGAAAAAGAAAGGCAAATAGGTAATGGTGTATGAGCGAAAAAGATTAAAAAATAAGGTCACTGCAACCCTACCACCACAATTATTGTCTTTGGTTGAAGGTTCAGGTAACCCATATCCAATTATTCTTGAATTTTCAAGTTTAGATGCACCTATTGTTATTCGTAAGGGGATTACGTCATGTACCAAATACCTTATATCTAATTTTGTGTCATACACTTGTTTGTCTCCTACTTATAAAACTTATATCTCAAAAATATCCTCTATCTCTATTCAAAAATATACTCTGTCTCAAAAATATGTACTCACTGACCCAAATGAACGTCTATCATGATTAAAGAGATAAAAATTCTTCATAAAAATCATATCTGGGAGTTGGTTAAGTTACTTAGTAGAAAGAAGATAGTAGGATGCAGGTGGGTATTTATAGTGAAATATAATGATGATGATTTTATTTAGAGATACAAGGTAAAACTTATAGAAAAATAATATATAGACATATAGGGTGGACTATTAGAAAACCTTTGCACTAGTGACTAAAATGAATTCTATAAGAATTCTACTTTTCTTACCTTCTGTACACAAAAATTTCTTGTCTAAAATAATAAGACAAAAAATCAAAATAACAAATTAAATTTTATTGCTTTTGAATGAGCGGATTACAATCTCTGAAATAATTTTTAATTAAAGAAATTAATCCTCTAATTTTTCTCTTCTAGACCATTGACTCAAGGGCTTAAAGCTTGATCCCGAATCACACGCCATTTTCTTCTCTAACTTGTGCGAAAAAGATGATTGAAAAAGAAAGTTGTTCTAGGTTTTGATGCTTGATTTGCAAAGCGCTCTCTCTCTTGCTTGTTGTATGTCTTCTATGTGTGTCTCTCTTTGAAGGGTGAACCCCTATTTATAGTTGAGGGTGGTGAGTTTTGATAAGCTTGAACTTCTTGATGATAATTATCTCTTATTTAATTTTAAGAGATAACAATCAATGAGGATATTTATGGACACGTGTCCAACTTTAATTGGAAAAAATATGTGTCTTTCTCTTTATGGGACTCATTTGGACAAGTGGCGCACTTTGATTGGCTTAAAAATTATCATTTAAAGATTGTATTATTTTGACATATAGTGGCATTTTATTTGCTTTGTCTTGCAGACCTTGATACATGGTTGTGTTTGATTAGTCAGAATTTGTGACTTTATAAAATATTTGAAAATTTTTAATTGGCTAAATTTTGCGTGTCTACAAATGCCCTCTCAAGACTTGTTCATATGCATGCTCTAGTAGTGGTAAAAGTGAGCAGGTCTCAAAATTTGGATTAAATTTTACACCAGTGAAAATTTTCTATATATTTGTCAATGACATTTGATCTTGAAATTTAATGAAAGCCTTCATTGAGTTGTAATTTGGGATCTCCAAATTTAATAACGAATA
>CM018899.1:10107848-10115348 GCA_009663005.1 Actinidia chinensis
TTGGCAGACCCGACTATATCTATCCCCCATGCATCAAATGGCTAAGAGGCAACTTGATGAGCGCTCTGGCGTTGATGATAACACTTGGCATGAAACTTGTCACGCCGCTCAACCCGGCCTATGCGGATCGTGGGCGCGTGAATGGCCGCCGGTTGCCCCCAAGGGCCAATTGCCTTGAACCTGGTGCATTCTCATTCAAAAATGCCATATCATTTTTCTTTTGTGGAAGCGTCATAACTGAAAATATAATAACGTGTCCATCCATCCGTACATACGAGCTGTGGCTAGTTTTTGACTTTATCACATTCTCATCTAAAATTAATTATACATAACTTCAGACATAAATTGGTCTAGCCCCACACAATACATACAATGCCTTAGTCATCAAAACTACATCTATGCTTCACCCTCATCCTATGGTCCTTCACTGTTGCTTCCTGAAAGGGTTATTTGAAAACGTAAGCTAAAAAGCTTTGGTGAATACAGAGCAGATGCATAACGGAAAATACCATGTGAATCTTTCATATTCTCATACTCATACAATGTGAACAAGTGAGTATAACATAACATTCTTAAAACATTCGTTCGTACTTATTCTGCATAACCATGGCTCACTTGTTCTTTTCATAAACATACAAACATATCCCTCGAAAACGTAACACTCAGATTAATGACATAACATCGGACCATATAGGTCGGGTGGCTCTTTTGGCCGAGATATCCTTGTAATGATTCTTTACGTCCCTCATTTACCTTTTAGGACATCATTAGTAGATCAAGGTCCCCCACAGGTACCCCGAGTGTCACATGCATATACGTTGAAGCATTCCATTTCGTTGAATCAAACATCCATGGTTTTTCATTTCTTACGTAATAACAAATTATACATTGAAGACATGGTAATTTTTTATTGAGAAGACATATTCGTTGATGCTTGAAAGCATGCAAAAAAGTTGAATATGACATAATACTTATTGAAAGCGTTTTTTGAAAGTATATAGGTTTTGTTCATGGTCATCGGTTACCCACCTCGATTCCCTTGGTTATGTGTCAACACACGGCGTTCCTACATATAAGGTAACTAACCGTCAATATAGAATAGTATTGATCTAAACTCAAAGAATTTAAATGCTAATGTGGACTTCCAATCCGACTAAAAGTTCCCTTCTCAAGAAAACTTCGCCCTAAGACGATACCCCCCATGATTTGGTCTGAGGACCCTAAGTTGACCTTCATGGATAAAGGTCACATTTATCTAATGTGTGGACATATACGAAAACCCCAAAAATTCTAGTTCAAATTTTCCTAGCATTGCAAATTAGGTCCAGGCTTTGGAACTCTTCCAACGGGCGTTGAACGGCGTTTCCAACGGGCCTTTGGAATGGCTTCCAATGGGGCGTTTGAATTTACCGAACTAACTTTTTTACCACAAGCCTTAGCGTTGAAACCTTCCAACGGGGTTGGAACGGCAAGACGTTTCTTGTTCGAATTTCCTCCTTCTTCACTTCCCCTTTTCAACTCTAATTTCAAACACCAATCTTCATCAAGGTTTTCTATGGTTCAAATACCCACTAAAAGGTATAATATAAAGCTCAATTAGAGAGGAAAATAACCAATAACCACAGGATCTAAGAGTACTTCAAAACCCTAACTCCTGAAAAATTTTTGGGATTTCAATCCCACCTTCAATCTTTTTATTTGGAGCTTCAAGCTCTAGGTAAATTGATCAATTGGCTCAAATGAATCTCCTACACAAAATCTAACTCCCTCAATGTATTTAAGGTAAAACCAAAAATTCTTTTAAAATTATAACATACACATATAACATCATACACATATATTAATTTCTTACCTCTTTGGACTGATAAGTCTTCAATGCTTAAGTTTGAGTTCTCACTCTCTTCTTCCCTCTTCTTCTCCTCTCTCTCCCTTCCTTTCTTCTCCTCTCTCTCTTTCTCTCTCTCTACTTGATTGTGTGGTGTGTGGTGTGTCAATTGGTTAGTTGGGAAGACCACAACATGGGATTTAACTCCACATGTGCCCAGCCCCAAAAAAAAAAACCTCCCCCGCCCCCCCCCCCCCCTTTCCCCCCCAACACCCCCGAACGCCCCCCCCGGGCCCCGACAACACAGAAAACCAGACCCGCCCAAAAAACCCGAACAAAAAAAAGCCCGCCCCCAAAAAAAAAAAAACCACAAAGACATGGTTCTTGTGTAACCTTGTCTCCCATTAGTCACTTTGACTCCTTGGATTCTAAAATAAAATAGGACATCTATATTAAAGTAAATTAAAAGTCTTAATTTATTCCTAACTTAGGTTTAGTCTTTTTGACTCTTAAATCTCTAACACTTTGTTTCATTAGCAATACACGTCTAATCATATGATTTACGAAATTTATGGATTCAGGTGTTATTTCCTCCCCTCCTTTCATAAAAGTTTGTCCTCAAACTTTGGTTAACGTCAACATGCTTCGTTGCCACCTCTGATATAAACTCTTGTCGGTCATAATCGCATGTCTAATTTGTAAATAAAATAACGTATCTAATGGGGTTTAACCCATTGTGACTGCTTCTACTTACCCTATCAGTTGGCAGCCTACAACATGCACTAACCTAATTAAACTATCCAAGGCAATTGGCCCGCCCTAAAACGCTGGGTAGTTGGAATTACCAAAATGGTAAGGGAATACAAAAGAAAATATTTCATAATGACAAAAGAGAACTTAAATGTACCTCAATTAGTTGTGAACGTTCATTCAAATAAAACTGAATACCGTTCTTAACTTTACTTCTCGATCCACGTGGATTCTTTCCTGAGTGATTCCTCCATACAACTCGCCATAACGGAAATAACTTTGTTTCTAAGCACTGTTCACGATGATCAACGATCTCAATCGGCGGGGCCGTTTCGACATAAACTTATTAAATCTTCCTCATGTACAAAAGGATAATGGTGAATCAAATGAGTGGGGTCATGGACACATATTTTTGTTAGCATCGATACGTGAAAAAACATCATGCAAAATGCGATAACTCTGGCGGAAGAGCATACGGTAAGCTACAGTGTCAATTCATTGAAGAACTTGAATGGCCCTAATATACCTTGGCTTTTCAACTTTCCTTTCTTACCAAAACGATTTATCCCCTTGGAAGAAGATACTTTCAAAAACAGTGGTCCCCTTTCTCAAACTCTAAGTCTCATATTCGAACGTCTGCAAATCTTTTGGTGGACTCTGTGCCATTTGAAGTCTCTGTTGAAATTACCTTGATCTTATCGTCATCAGTTGAACAATTCGGGTCATACAATTGTCATTCTCCAATTTCAGTCCAACATATATGCGACCTACATTTTCTCTCGTTAAAGTGCTTCGTCCGGCTGCCATTTCAATCTTGCGTGTGATGAAAAACTGTTGTGCTAAGCGATTCCACGAGCGGTAAATGCATTCCCAATCTTCCTGAAAATTGAGTACACATAAGCCGTTTAGCATTCTTCTAAAGTCTGGATAGTTCTCTTCGACTGTCCGTCCGTCTGTGGATGGAAAGCGGTGCTAAAAACTCAGTCAGTTGCCTAGAGCTCGTTGCAAGCTTTTAGAACTTAGATGTAAAATTCTCGAATTCTTCTCGATCCAAACGATTTTAGAAAACTGGCGCCGGTCTATGAAGTCGAATAAATAATCTCTGCTATGTAAAGGAGTTGGGCGTACTCCAACAAGATATGTAGTCTTCACTGCGCAAGAAATGTGCGAACTTAGTGGAGGCGGTCTACATACAATAAACCAAATGGCCATACAACCTCTTGGGAGTTCGGTTAGTCCGACTACAAAAATCATCGTTGATGTGCTCCCATGTCCATTCCGGTATGGGTAGCGATTTGTACTAATCCGCTTGTGGCCTTGATTGTTCTGCCTGGACTTGTTGACCTGGTAAACACATTGCGACACAAAACTCTGCTATTCCGTCTTCATTACATACACCAAAATTGATTTCCTCAAGTAACTATACATCTTCGTCTCCGGAGCATAGTGAACTTGGTATTATCGGGTTTCCTCCCAAAACTCGTCTTTTAAATTCTTGTAGTTTGGAAACACATAAGCACGGCCTTGAAAACCGTAGTGCTCTATCTTGTAAGGTAAAATCTGATGTTTGGATCACTAACATCTCCTCATAAAATTTCCACAATCACCGGATCTTCTCGCGTTGCCGTGCTTATAATTTCCATCAAGGTCGGTTGACGATCATGAGTGCGGTAAGCATCGTATTGGTGTCCGGTTTTTTTGCTGCAACATACTTCGATCTCTGCTTCTCTATAGCTCAACGAACACGGGGGTTTGCGACGTAATAGGCCATGCTAGATTGACTGTCGATTTTAGGCTTACTTAAAGCTGTCGCAACAACATTAGCTTTCCGGATGATTTAATGAATAAGACTATCGTAGGCTTTTATTAACTCAAAGCCATCTACGTTGTTCATATCAGTTCTTTTGCGTTAAATAGGTACTTTTTAAGCTTTGTGGTCGGTGTTGTGATGAAATGAACACTTCACATGTGAACTCCGTACAAGTGAGACGCCAAATCTTCAAAGCAAAAACTACTGCGGCTAATTCTAGATCATGGTCAGATAATTCTTTCTCCTGGGGTCCTCAATTGTTTGAGGCATATGCAATCACTTTTCCGGGTTGCATCCTACGCATCACTAGTCCTCGATGCTAAGCGTCACTATAGATTTGCAAAACCATCTGTCTCGGATGGCAAGTTAAAATCGGTGCGGATACTAATCATTTCTTCATACCTGAAAGCTTTTTCTCTCGCTTCTCATTCCTTCGAATGGACGTTAACCCCACTTCCCGTAGCTGTGTCCAAGGCTTTGTAATTTAGAAAATCTTTCACAAATCTCTGGTATTATCCAGCTAAACCCATGAAACTCATAACTTCTGCCTCATAATTGGTTTGCCTCGGCCAATTCACAATGCTTCGACTTTATGAGGATCAACAGCACTCCATCCCTCTGTGATGTGCCCTAGAAATGTCACACTGATAGCCAAAACTCACACTTCTTCAGTTTGGCATACAATCTTCTATTCTGCAAGGTTTTGTCAAACCATCTCAAGTGTTGCTCCATTTTCTAGACAAACTTTTAGAATATCCAAGATAATCAATACACACTATAACAACTCATCAAGAAGGGTCGAAATACCCGATTCATCACATCCATGAAATGCAGCTGGCGCATTAGTAACTCCAAATGGCATGACAAGAAACTCTAGTGGCCATATCCTAGTTCTGAAAGCTTCTTCTCTATTCCTAGTTCTGACCTTCAGTGGTGATACCTGTCTCAAAGCATCGTTTGGAACACTTGGGCACCTTGAAGCTGATCAAACAAATCATCTACCCTTGGCAAAGGGTAAAACTTTTTTCTTATGGTACCTTATTCAGTTCTCTATAATCATAACTAATCCTCATTGTTCCATCCTTCTTCCTTACACAATACTGGAGCGCCCACAAGGTGAAACGCTCAAACGAATACATCCTTTCTCCAATAAGATCTTGGAGTTGAACCTTTCATTCCTTTAATCTAAGCGACATGCGATAGGGGGCTTTTGAATAGTCTAGTACCTGGACTCAGTTTCTATACAGAATCACTCTCTCGGTCCATTAAGGACCAAGAAATTCATCTTGGAAAACATCGGGAATTCCCAGACAACGTGGATATCTTCTAAAGATGGTGGGGGGGGGGGGGGGGAGGCTGCGTACGATAACACTACATAAGAATGCTTTAATTTCCCTTCTGAATTAAGCGACTCGCTTTCATAGAAGAAATAAGTAGGGAGGAGGCACAACGCCGACTCCTTCAAAAGATTAATCCTGAATGAGCACACGAACTGAAACACTACTTGCTTAAGCTCGCAATCGATGAGTGCACGGTAGGAAGACAACCAATCCATCCCTAGGAAAATTTTGACGTCAAAACCATGCAATCTCTAGGGTATAAGATCAACATGGGTACATCATTGACCGAATCTCACATGAACTGTAGACTCTATCACATAACATTGTGTCCCCTGAAGGCATGACACGATATTCCTATTTAATGGGTACTGGAAAGGTAAGTCAAATAATGCTCAAAGAATTTGATACAAATGAATGCGTGGAACCTGAATCCTAGGACGTGTGCCAGGTTGACCACATATGGGAAATATACCTACACACTGATGTGGTAGTTGGTATTTCCTAGTCACAAGTGCAAAAGCCTCGACCTTGTCGTGGCTGATTAGTCCTCCTTCAGTTGGAGGCTGCTGGACTGAAGCAGATGCCCGATGTCCTAGCTCCTTGAATTTTATCCCTCGTTGGGCAATCTCTAATCTGGTGTCCTTCTTGGCCCACCCATAACATGCTCTAGTTCCCATAGACACTCACCCCGGTGCTTTTTCTAACCTTCGGGCATGTCGGCAACTCATTGGACCCACTCTTCCTTGACTGTAACTTTCTTGCTGGCTAATGAATTCCCACCCCAACCTTTTGAACCGATCCCCCCCCTAAACTTTGTTGTTTCGAACTTTGTCCTCTGTTCATACTTCCTCCAATCCTTTTCTGTGATTTTCGCGGAATTGAGACCATCTCATCAGGATTCTTCAGCATTAGGGTTGCAAGAAGAAACTTCCTTGCTGAGTGGGTAACCGCAAACTCTACTTTGTTCTTGATATTCCATCGTAATCCAACTTCAATCTCTCTCCTTACGAGATTCTATTGACACTATGTTAGGGGCATAACGTGATAGCTCCATAAACCTTTGCATTGTACTCCACTACAATCATGTTCCCTTGCTTTCAGATTCAAAAATTCTTGACTTTTGATCTCGGCCATCTCAGGAAAATACTCGCTCGTTAATCCTTTCTAGGAATCTTGGCCCAATAGCCACAATGGTTCTATGGCTTCTTCAATTGCCTCCAAATCAAAGTGGCTCTTTCAAGTGACGTGGAAAAAATCACTTTTGTTCATCGGTGTCATGGCAAGACTTAGAACACCCTTTCGATTCCCAAGAGCCAAGACTCTGCAGCCATGGGATCAAGAGTTCCATAGAGAGTTGGAGGTCTTAGCTGCTGGAATTGTTTAATTGTGGTACGTGGCATCGCTCCAGCTCTTTATCCTCCTTGATTAAACTCTTGTATCATCAAAAGACTAGGGAAAAGCTCATCCATCGTGATGCTAAGTTCTTTCATAACACAAAGAGGCAAAATGTTGACAACTGATCCACCATCCAAGAGTATCCTATTGACTATTTGCTCTCGCGTACATCTAGTAATGAAGAGAGGACGATTATGTGGCGTTGAACCAAGCAACAAATCTTCATCTAAGAAAGTAATTTTTGACAACACAATTATTTGAACAAGACTGATCTCATGCTAAACTGGGATATGTGTAGGTGAAGAAGGTGAGTCATCAACATGCTTAAGCGATTCTTCAACATCTATGTCATTACATGCAACCGCATCAACTGACGTATT
>CM018899.1:10120348-10125348 GCA_009663005.1 Actinidia chinensis
GCCTTTTATATCTGGAGAATGGAGAGCCATGCGAGGAGATCACAGCGCAATCATCGGGCAGCCCAGTATAGAATCCATATTTAAGGATCTTTGAGTAAAAGGAGGAGTTTCCATATGGAGAAAGCACTGCAAATGTAGGAGACTTGGTGGAGATAAAGCCTCAAGTTCCCTCTATACTTTAAACTAGTAGGCGAGGTGGCTACCTCAGCTGAGAAAGACCTGAATTCTAAAGAGAGACGAGGACGTCCAAAGGAGCTTGGAGAACTCAGTGGCAACCAAGCAAGATATTCGCCACATGGTCTTCATAGGGGTGAGGTGACCATCTCAGATCAACAGGTGGAGATTTTACTCCTTAACAGTTGCCCCATACTCGATATGCCGAGGTAACACACTTAGCAAGATCGAGTAATGAATCATGTAGTGCTGGGACATGACGTGGTTATGTAATGATGGTGTCTCTTTATTGATTGACACATGGAGGTGCTTCGATGGTGGAATGACTTGTCGCCTACAAATGGTGGTTATGATTCAGAATTTGAAACGTCGTGCGATCTTGGCTGTCAAAGCAAATAAATCTTAATCCTTGGCTCTTCCTATAAATAGGGACCCCCCCATACCTTGCATTTTCTTGTTTTTGCTTCCAAACTGCTGCTCTTGCTTTGACGTCTACCTCGACCTTCTTACCTCGTCCTTTCTAACTCGCCCTCGATTCAGTAAGTACCAACCGCTTGACCTATTTCTTATTTTTGGTGGTTTTTAGTTTATGTCTGGTAAAACCGACATAAAAAACTTAGAAAACTCCCTGCCTTCATGGATATCTGACCATCTAAGAGAAAAATCATACATGGTAGATGAGGTCACTAGACTTACTTTCTCCCCTAGGGAGGACCCCCAAGTCCTGAGGGTAGTCACTCAACTGATACTCCACCTTCGACTTAGAGGGAAATTAATATCATGACTTAAGGCGAATTAGACCACCTTAAAAAGTCATGATCTATTCCATCAAGCCTTTAGATCAAGCTACTTGAGGTAGATGAGACCATTACGTCTAAGGGCACCACCTCAACAATAAAGGGCATTACCATAGGTGAAAAGTGCCAAATGACGAGACGCCCAACATCTTTCCATCTAAAATGGGCAAATTAGTCATTGATGCCAAAAATAAGGGGGCCCATGTCACCGCTTGAAGAGAAGAAGAAAGGGTCCTCTACTAAGGCCCCGGCCAAGTCAAAGGCGATCTTCGAGTCGGTCATTGAGCAAGGGAGCTACACCTATTATGGCTCCCGAAGAAGGAACTTCGACCGATCCAAGAGTTATCTTGGGGCTTAATTCCTCTATGCTAGAAAATCCTACCATGGCAGAAAAACTCCTTGAAGGTGTGATCCCTCCTTTTGATAGGGAAGAGGTGGACAAATTGGACCTTGATCAGGCTCTTCCATGAAGTCGGTCAGGTACTTAGTTACTTTCAAGTTCAGACTGTCTTTCTACATTTTTATTATTCTGACAAGTTTAATCTCTTGCAGGTGGTAGTGCTTACCTCTTCCCTCGCTGGGTGTGGCAGGGAGTTGGGGAAGGAAGTGATGACCCAATAGGCCCTTCCTGCTTCGGTTGGAATCGAGATGGCCCATGCTAAATAAGTGGCTATAGAGCTGGAAAGACAAGTGGCCGATCTCGAGGCCCAAGAGCAACATGCCATTGGCGAACTAAAGAGGATGAAGGAGGATTATGATGCTACCGTGATGAAGCTCAAGAAGGAGATGGCCGAGCTAAAGGCAGAGTCTATCCTTGCTAAGAAGTCAACCATTTAGGAGTACAAATCTTCAAATGACTTATATAAGGCTGTGGAATGGGAAACTTCCAGGTTTTATGGTAAGGGTTTTGATTTGTTCAAAAAGCAAATCGGGTGCCTCCATCCCGAGCTCGACATTCAAGACCTCCAAATCAACACAGATTTGGTTAAAGAGGATGAGGAAAATAAGGGTGAGGAAGAGATGGGCGAAGATGGCGAGCTGGATGACAACCCCCCTCCCAGTAGGCTTCTCAATGTATTTTCCTCCTTTCTATTTTTGTAATGGTGACACCACATGTACTCCCGACCTTTATAAGATGCTCAAAATTTTCTATTGCCTTCTTCATTATACATATCTTTAATATCAATGCTTTAGCATGTATACTGATTCTGGCGAGATGAGCTTTTAGCGATATCATAACTAATAAAACTAGCGAAATGAATTTGGTGAACAAAACTTAATAAGCTGGCAATCAAAAGCCATCAGGCAAGAATATTAAGTTTAATTCACCTTAGTTAGGCAAATATCAAATTTAATCATGGCGATCAAATCAATCTAGTGAATAACTGGGAAATCTAACTCAAAATTATTTCTCTCCTTTGGTGAGTAAACTAGATAGGCGATATCAAATTGATCAGTATTGATTTTGGCAATCATAATCAACTATTCTTTGAAATTGGCGATCTTAATATTATTGGTGACAATCCACTTTGGTGTTTCTAATAATAGAATTTGGAGATGTGATCCATTTTGGCAAAATAGGTAAGATAACACAATTGATCTAGAAAACTTGATGATTTTATTAAAATAATCACGATTACATGGGGATTGGCGGTAAAATAGGGATACAATAAGGTTTTGGTGATATCATATTGTTTAGGAGACCTTCATCAAATGACGACAAGAGGAACTATTGATAATATTTCTTTAAGTGTTCAACATTCCAAAGATGAGGTGGTGCTTTCCCTTCATATCTTCTAGCCAATAGGTTCCTAGCTTGGACACCTTGACAACTTTGTTAGGACTTTCCCATGTAGGGCCGAGCTTCCCAGCTTTGAGCAATTTTATGGACAACGTAACCTTCCTTAAGACTAAGTCGCCAGGCAAGAATGACTTGTGCTTAACCCTCTGGTTATAGTACTTGGTGACCTGGGTGCACCTCAACTCACTCCCTTTTTTGTCGAGGACATTAAGGTTAAGCCTTAACTCTGCTTCATTTTTCTCCTAGTCAAAATTCACAGTCCTGAAACTCGGCTTTCCTATTTTCACTAGTATGACTGACTCTGTCCAATACACTAGTGAAAAAGGCATCTTACCCGTAGGCATCCTGCTTATCGTATGGTAGGCCCATAGTACACTCAGAACATTTTTAGCCCATTCACCTTTAGATTTTTCCAATCCCGCTTTCAAATTCCTTAAGATTGTTCTGTTGGAGACTGTCACTGACCATTTTCCTGAGGATGACTAGGCAAGGAGAAATGGTTGGAAATGGCGAGATCTGAGTAGAAAAGCCTGAACCCATCGTTGGTCAAATTGCCTCGCGTTGTTCGAGATGATCACCTTTGGAGTCCCAAATCGGTAAATGTTATTTTCTAAAGAAAATTCTTAGTGTTTTTCTTAGTGATTTTGGTGAGAGGTTCCACTTCTATCCACTTCGTGAAGTAATCTATGGCGACTATCATGAATTTTCTCTTTAATGGAGCTTAAGGTAGAGGTCCGAGTATATCAATTTCTCATTGAGCAAATGGCCATGGACTAGTCATTGGCACCATCTCGGTATGAGGTAAGTGACTAGTCGGAGCAAACCTTTGGCATTTATCACACTCTTTGGTGAACGTATCGCATCTCGCTCCATCTAAGGTCAAAAGTATCCCTATCGTACTACCTTTTGAACTAGTGATCTTGCCCTTGAATAATTTTCGCATACGTCTTCATAAATCTCCCTAAGCATGTAATCCGTCTCCTTATTTTGGAGACATCTCAGGAGTGGTCCTGAGAAAGACCTCTTATAGAGTTCTATGAAGGCAAAACCTAGCTGACCGATATTGGATTCATCATGCCTAGAGCATATCTAGTAGTAGCTTCCCATCTTTAAGATAGGCAATGATGTCATCAATCCACGTCGGATCTATTGCTGTTTGTAAAATGGTTTTGGTGATGTTAATACTTGTATTTGGAAAGAATTCCAAAGGAATGCTTCTATCTGAGATGAAATCGAGGGCTGAGGCTTGGTTAGCTAAGGCGTCGGCCTTCTTATTCTCTTCTGTAGGAATTTGGCAAATCTTGAAGTCTATAATCTTTATTAACATGGATTTTTCTCATTCAGATAGGCCAGCATTCGGATGTCCTTGGCAAGGTAATATCCTTAGACTTGATTTACAACGAGCTGAGAATCACTGTAAATGTTCAAAGACTCCACTCCCATTTCTATTGCGACCCTTAATCCGGTGAGTAGAGCTTCGTATTCGACCTCGTTGGTGGTGGCCTTAAATTCGATATGTATAGCATACTCCATCTTCAAAGACTCCACCCCTATTTCTATTGCGACCCTCAATCCAGTGAGTAGAGCTTCGTATTCGGCCTCGTTAGTGGTGGCCTTAAATTCAATATGTATAGCATACTCCATCTGCCCTCCTGAAGGGGTTTAGAGAATAAGCCCTACACCACAGCCATGCTGGTTGGATGATCCATCCACAAATAGTTTTCACCTAGAGAGATCATCATCTTAGTTTTGTTCTTCTGGAGCTTCCATCTCTGGAATTAGAGTAACATCGTAAGTGAACTCGGCAATGAAGTCGTCTAATGCTTGGGCCTTGATCGCCATCCTTGGGCTTACCACAGCCATGCTAGTTGGATGATCCATCCACAAATAGTTTTCACCTAGCGAGATCATCATCTTAGTTTTGTTCTTCTGGAGCTTTCATCTCTGGAATTAGAGTAACATCATAAGTGAACTCGGAAATGAAGTTGGCTAATGCTTGGGCCTTGATTGCCATCCTTGGGCGATAACTAATGTGGAACTCGCTCAATTCAATGGACCATTTAAGTAACGCCCAAAGGGCTTCAAGTCATTGGAGAATCTGCTTCAAGGGATGATCCGTGAGTACAATAACAAGATGTGCCAGAAAATAGTGACGGAGCTTTCTTGCGGCGATCATCACGACATAAGCAAGTTTCTTAATTTTCAAGTATCTGGTTTCAGCTTCTACG
>CM018899.1:10272848-10275348 GCA_009663005.1 Actinidia chinensis
CTATAGAGCTGGAAGGACTTCTGGCTTAATTTGATGAGCGGGAGCAGAAGGCCACTGAAGAGCACAAGGAGAATACCGTGGTCGTGGCGAGGTTAGAGGCAGAAGAGGTCGAGTTGAAGAAGAATGAAGTCCTCACCAAGAGGAAGGTCATCGAGGAGTTCAAATCCTTAGATGATTTTTAGGAGGTTGTGGAGTCCACAACTTCCAAATACTTTGGTGAGGGTTTTGACTTCTGCAAGAGGCAACTAGTTCACCATTATCCTAACCTCGGTATTGACCTAGACGGCATGGGCATCAATCATAACCTGCTCGAGGAGGAGGAAGAGGAGGAGGAGGCCGAGGGAAAGGGGAGGACAAGGAGAAGGAAGAGAACAAAGAGAAGGGCGAGGAGAAAGGCGATACCAGCTCCTTCTCTCCTTGAGTACTTGTATATTTTTGTAAACTTTTTTCCTTCTTTCCTTGTAATGGCGACATGTAATCTTCCCAAAAATTTTAATGAATGAAAAGTAGTTCCTCTTCCACATCTTTGTTGGTCTTTACTTTATAACTTATCTTCTGCTTGTATTGGCGATAATCATAAAGTTGGCAGAAAAAAAGGTGTCTTAGCGAGATAAAATCAAACGAACTTCACTTGAACTAATGAAATAAATTTGAAGAACTTAAAAGTGTAGGTGAGATTAACTTGGCGAAGTCAAACAACCTTTAGTAATCAACTTAAATCATGTCGATCATAAGTTTATCAACTGGCGAAATGAAATTGGAGCATATCATTTAATTCTTTGGCAAACAAAACTGATAGACGAGTTGAACAAAATTGGAAATCTTTACTCTTGGCACATTATCTTGGCGATAAAGAAATAACCTCAAATAACCTCAGTGATCTTTAACTTAGGTGATAATATTGGAAAGACAGGTAACATCGTATATAAAGCGATTTGGCAAATAAAACTTGATCAATTGATGAATTCAACTGTTTAGAAAATATATTAAGTCTATTGACCTTAATATGGCAAATTTCAAACTTAATCATGGCGAGCTTGATTAATAGGTGATCAAGGCCGGTTCTCGCTATTTTAATTTGGGCAGACAATAAACTTTACCATGATATAAGTAATCAAGCTATTTAGTCATCTACCGATCAAGATGCCTTAAAATGGACAATTTTGAATTTGGCGAATTGAAACTTTTGAAATTGGCGACATAACTCTGGCGAACAATGGTGATAAAATCAAACTAGAGAGATTTTATTATTCCATCACATAGAAATTGGTGATCATAACAAAAAGTTTGGAGATTAACATTGTACACATGGAGATTTTGGCGAATTCAAAACTATGACGATCTCTAGGCGACTATGTCCACATGGAGTTTAGCGATCATAAAGGCGATCCTTTTTTTCAAAAACTACTGATAATATTTTTTCAAGTGTTCAGTGTTCCAGGTATGGGGGAATGCCTTCCCACTCATGTCTTATAGCCAATAGGTTCTCGGCCTGGAAACTTTAACAACTTTGTAGGGGCCCTCCCATGTAGGACCAAGCTTTCCAACGTTGATCTCCTTTGTAGACAGAGTGGCTTTTCTCAGAACTAAGTCACCAAGCAGGAAAGATTTGTGCTTATCTCTCTAATTGTAGTACTTAGCGACCTGGTGCTTGTAAGCAGTTTGGCGTACCTCAACTCCTTCCCTCTTTTCGTCAAGGAGGTCAAGGTTGAGCCTTAGCTCGGTTTCATTGTTCTCCTTGTTGAAATTTGAGATCTTGAAGCTCGGCATTCCTATCTCCAATAGCATAACTGATTATGTTCCATATACCATAGAAAATGGCATCTCGCCCATAGGGATTCTGCTCATTGTATGGTATGCCCAGAGTATGCTCGATAGGTCTTCTATCCATTCACTCTTAGATTTTTCTAACCTCACCTTGAGATTCCTCAAGATTGTTCTGTTGGTGACTTCCACTTGGTCATTCACTTGAGGATGACCAGGAGAGGAGAAATGGTAAGTAATGGCAAGGTCTAAGCAGAATAGTTTGAACCCATCGTTGTCGAATTGTTTTGCGTTGCCCGAGATAATAACCTTGGGAATTTTAAACTGACAGACGATGTTCTTCCATATGAAATTTTGGGTGTTCCTCTCTGTGATTTTGGCGAGAGGCTCGACCTCTATCCACTTTATGAAGTAATCTATGACGACGATCAGAAATTTCCTCTACAGCGGAGTTTGACATAGGGGTTCAAGTAATCAATTCCCCATTGGACGAACGGTCATAGGCTGGTCATTGGCACCATCTCGGTATGAGAGAGACAACTTACTAGAGCAAACCTTTGGTATTATTTCCTTGTATATGTCATCGTGTCTCATTCCATATATAAGGCCAAAAATAACTTTGGCGAATAACCTTCCTGACCAATGACCTCGCCCCCGAATTGTTTTTGCAGATTCTTTCATGAATCTCTCTGAGTACATATTCTGCTTCTTCAGGTCAGAGACAACTGATGAATGG
>CM018899.1:10295348-10297848 GCA_009663005.1 Actinidia chinensis
TGTGTTTTTACTGTAAAAAAATACCCTTGGAAAGCCCTAGGCGCAACGAACCCACGCTAATATCTATCAAATTTAAGTTGTAATTAGGAAGTTTTTGATTTCTAAATGTTGTTGAGCTAAAATTTCTTCCACTCGACAACATCTTCGCAAATTCTTATGTAGCTATTTCCAGCGTCCAAACAATAAGAGAAGGGTTCTTTGACTTCAGTTGGTAACTGATTCATCAGGGAAACTGGGGATAGGTCCATCCCTAGGATCCAGGTAATAGTATTATCTTTGTTTGGGTCAAAACCAAGTTCTAGGCTATCATTTGAGCAGCCAAAAATGATACGATAAAAGAGCTTGGAGGTACCATCGTGCATCTAGGAATACAACACCCTTGGTTGTCCCATGACTACCGGTGCCATTGCCATAGCTAAGATTGTAAATACATTGTCCATTGACGCATTTGTTGAACTTACAACACAGAATGATTGCATGGAAGTGTTTCGTAGGTTTTGGAATTCCTGACGTCATATATGTTGGATCTCTCAAGGAAACATGACTTGCAAGGCAACCATTGGGTCCAAGTGAGGCCAGAACCGGTGTCTACTAGTAGTGTGACTTCCGTGCTAGGTTGTCCGATGTTGATTTCCACAGAGTACCACAAATTGTCAAGATTCATCCGTAGGATGATACTGGAAGGGTACGTTGTTGAAATTGACGCGAGAGAGTTCACTCTAACTTTAGAAAGCTCTGCTGATTTGTGGATTCTTTGAAACTCAGTGAGGCTTTTTCTGGTGTCTACTAGTAGTTTGACTTCCGTGCTAGGTTGTCCGATGTTGATTTTCACAGAGTACCACAAATTGTCAAGATTCATCCGTAGGATGATACTGGAAGGGTACGTTGTTGAAATGACGCGCGAGAGTTTTCTCTAGCTTTGGAAAGCTCTGCTGATTTGTGGATTCTTTGAAGCTCAGTGAGGCTTTTTCTGTTGGAATGAGTTTTAGGCTAAATCCAACATGTTTTGAGATAGTAAATTGGAGTTAGAAGAAAGTAGTTATGTGGTAAAGAAATTTTAAAGCTTGAACTCTACTAATTTCCATGGCCATTGAGAGTTGAAGGATGTGTTTTGTGAAGTATTTCTTACATCTATACTTGTAATTTTGAGAGGCATATAAATCCTAAGTTATCAAAATTGGATCTTTATTCTATAAATGCTATTTGCGTTCACTTCTTTTTGAGTCTGGCCTTGTACCATGGACTAATAACGACAGCTTCTTAAATTAAATGAGAATTACTACAATTCTGCGTCAGAACACTTGTATGTTAGATGTAACACTAGAGCTTTTGTTTGGAAATTGGGAAAGAGGAGAAAAAAGTATTTTTTCTATTCTTGTTTGATTTCTACTATGGAAGGGAGTGAGAGAAAAATAAATGGGAGCAGCTATAGTACATGTCTCAAAAAATGGTACATATTATGCGCTCACGTATAACATTATCGCAATGGTCATAACATTCACCATAAGTAGGTCCACAATAGACAATAACCAAAAAGATAACAAATTTTTTTTATCACAAAAGATTGTAACACTCACTACAATGATGCGTAACAAATTTCATAACTATTTTTAACATACCCCGTAATAGTCATCCCAAACTATCCTAAAAATCATTACAATCGATCGTATCATGTTATAATACAAACGGTGTGTACTATAGATTTTCTTAAAATGAATAAAAAGGTGTTTTCATCTTCACTTTCCTTTCTTTTTCTTTCCCTTTCTTCTTTCTTCTTTTTATTTGCTACTTTCACTCATCTTTGCCCTAAAACCAAACAAAGCTAATTTATTTCATTTTCATTTACATAAAAAATCCAAATGAAGGAAAATAACTATTTTTCTTAAAAAAGTTCTCACTTGTATTCTCTTCATTTTTCTTCCCTTCCCCAAGTCCCAAACATACCCTAGCACAGTGTCCTTTTTTTTTTCCTTCATTGTTTTTTTGCAAATCATTAAAATTAGAAAGAGAGAAATCTAGATTTCTCTGTGATAAGATTCAAACTCAAAAATCACGTCTAATAAAGAAAATGTGATAAAGAATGCACCTCAACCACCGGTGGGTCAACCTCTGGCACATATAGCGTGAGAATGACAAGTTGCATGAAACAAGTTATCTAAGAGATTATGTAACTTTGCAATGGACATTAATTGCTAATTAACCCAACATAGCTTGGTTTGGGCTTTATGATAGACCATCATTAATTTTGAAAAAGAAAA
Organism: Actinidia chinensis; assembly: GCA_009663005.1. Classification (NCBI taxonomy): domain Eukaryota; kingdom Viridiplantae; phylum Streptophyta; class Magnoliopsida; order Ericales; family Actinidiaceae; genus Actinidia; species Actinidia chinensis. The sequence goes on from CM018899.1 coordinate 10,297,607, forward strand.
GATTTCTTCTTCCAACAGCAATTTAATTCAGTAAATTCACAAGATGGTGGAAATAATTGTCCTGCATAATCCATACAAATTTGTCATTTTGATAACACTTTTACCCTCATCGGTCCCAACCTAAAACAAAAGTGCAGGCGATACACTTGACGCAGTAATGTTTGAGAACCTCTTTCCATATCCAGCAATCTCACTATGTTTGAAGTTGTACAAAGCTTTATGGGATTGCCGTGACAAATTAC
>CM018899.1:10305348-10332848 GCA_009663005.1 Actinidia chinensis
AAAGATATCAATATTTAACTTCTTAATAGCTTTAAAGACAATAGCCTACCCTTTTAACAAAGAAAAAGAGAAAGCAACGCTCAGAGTTAGCAACCTGTATGTACAAAATATGAGGGATGCCCATTAATCCGTGGAAAAACCAAACGAGGAGATAACGTCTCCGATCACCCCCCTCCCTTTCCCTATCTACCAAGCAAATGTAGTGCCACATGGCACTCGTTCAAAATTTAAGAAAATTAGAAAAATCAGGAAAAAACCACTGGCACCCAAACTTCTCCCGACTTCCCCTATTTTTTTTTCCTATTTCTTATTTATCAATTTTTCTTCTTATTTTTCACCCTCCTTTTTCTCCAACCTTTCTCATCTCTTAGATTTTTTTTTTCCATTTCATCTTTATCCTCTTTTCTCCAACCCTTCTTAAAAATTCTATAAAATCAAAATACCATGTAGTAAAATGCTCCCAACTCTCCTCTTTTTTCTCCAACCTTTCTCATCTCTTAGATTTTTTTTTTTTTGGGAAGAATGATTTTTTCCATTTCTTCTTTATCATTTTTTCTTCCTTTTTTCCACATTTAAAAGAGTCAATATCGATGCCACAACTTACCATAAATATTAAATATTTTTTAAAATTATGATGCATCTCCAAAAGAAAAGGAATTGACGAAAAAGTTCGAATTTAACTCTAACTTTAATTGCATTAAAACTTTAATTTACAATTGAAGGTCCTCTTTTCACAAAAGCCTTTGCATAATCATTTATCAAATATCTCTCTTTCTCTTATCCTAAAACCTTAAGAAGTCCAAACTATAAAGAGGCATAAGGATTCTAAAAAGTATAAAACTCTATCTTTAATATCTAGAATCAATATAATTAAAATATTTAAATCTAAATTGCCTTATACAGACAAAAAATTGAAACTTTTTTTTCAAGCAAATTATCATTTTATTTCTTACCAATATGTTGTTAAAAAACTATATGGTCCTTGCATAGCATGAGATGCTTCTAGTGTAACATGTAAATGAAAGTAGTAAAAACTAGTGAAAGAAACCAAAAAGGTATATGACACTATCTAAATCCTCATCCCTGTCAAATGTCAATAGAAATACAATGCTATAATTTAATTTCACCACCATGTCAATCAGAAGAAACAAAATCAATGAATAAAATTGCTTTAATCATCCATATCAACGAACTGTTTGTCTAATTTAGCATTGCTTGCTATAGTATCAAGGTTCAACTGATATCAATAAAATATCACAATATGCAACCGCAATATGATTACCATCCTTGTCATTATCATTGCCTTAACCAGCAACCACAATATCATAAAGACATAGCACCATAAAAATGTTACAATTCTCATTTCAGCCAAAGTAATTGCATATATATCAATTTGATGCTCATCGAATCAAAGGAATGAGAAATGTATAACAGATATCAAACACCAGTCCTATTGAAGGGATGAACGTATCTAAAAACTTCATCCTTAGTTCAGTTGAATACCCAAAACTTAACTATAGAAAAAGAAAAAAGAAATCCCTTGTCAAAAAAGTGCAATATTCTTAACAATTCCAACTCCCTTCAGTTGAGAACGACGACTGTACCACAGAGTATCCACATCCAAGTCAATGTATTTGCATTACGAATAAATTTCATTCTCATATCAGTCAAAGCACAATATAAATCTCAGATCATCCCCACAGCCTCCCTGTAAAATTTTAGCAACATATCTATGTGTGTATGCCTGCACATACATACATACATGTGTGTGTATATATTCTTATCCCGCATATAACATTCACTATATCCAATTTTTCATCATCTCAATGAATATAGTTGGATATGTAACATCACATCAATGAATGATATCTTTTCTGACTGCACAACTGTAAGATAATTGCAGTAGATATCAATTTCAGTATAATTCCCATGAAGGAATAAACAATACTGAACAGTTTTTTAATCATTATCTCTGCTGGTATGACCATGTTACTACAATTTGTATTTCAATTTCACTGTGATCTCAATCTAAGGATACTCAATGAAAACAATGTTGATATAATCATCAACTGCGTTACATGGACTTGTGGGCTTGGGTAGAGGTGCGGCAAGTGCCAGGTACGAGTCTACATATCGGACTCTTCTAACTTATAACCAAGGACAAGTGAATATGGAACAATAGTCCTATTTCTTAATCCACTTTTTTATTTTTTCAATTTCAAGAATATAACAGCATTAAAGGTAAAATAGACCATTTCCTGCATGAAAAGGAAGTTTTAACAAGAGTTACATTGTGAACAACATTTACAAAATTCTAGTTGGATGGATGCCCCACCACTCATGTCGGATATTTATCCCATATGGTCATACCCTTACCCAATTGTTGAGAGTCCAAATTGGGTACTTCAAACATTTAGAAAAGACCATGTAACATTGCTCATCAATGTTGATATAAGAAAACAAATGGATCCCATCCCATTCCAATAAATGTAGACACCAATCACATTCTCATTTACAGCATTCCAATAATCATCCTCGTTAGTCTAATATCAACCACATCCTCATGTACATCAACAATAAGATCAATAATATGACAGTAGTCCCGTCATCATACCAATCAATATCTATCAGTTTCATTCATTAAACCAATGACCCAAAAAATGTATTAGAAGTTCCAATCCTCAATACAGTTGAAAATATGTGCAAAACACTCAAAATTTTCATCCTCGTTTACTCAGAGAATATATTCAGCCCATGACATTGTCCCATTCCTCTAACCTGGTGAAACAATTGGTATTTATTCAATAAATTAATCCTCATTTCAATTCAAAGACGTCAATCTATAACACTGTTCCAGTCTTGATGCTATAAATTAATAATCTCATCCTCATTCTGTCCAATGAAAGTCAGCATATTCTTCTAGGCCAATCCATATCCCAAATGATGTACCAGAAATGTATTCAATTTCATCCTCCATTTATTGAAACATAAATTAGCACATAACTATATCCCGAATTATCACCGTCGTCAATGCAATTGTATACCCATTTAATATTCATCTCATAAAAAGGTTGTTTTTGTTTTTTAGGCAAAGATGCATAACACTCTTCCATATTTATTATTAAGATATGCCAATTTAATTTAATTTTTGTTGACTTTCATGCTAATATCAACTTAAAAACAAATCACTATGGAATACTTGTCAAATCCTTTTATCCCTGACAAAATAATTGCAATGCAATAAATTGATCTAATAGCAACTAAAAAATACATCAAATATAGTATTATCCTTTGAATATAATTGCCAATATTTGTATCAATTTCAACAACGTTGATCCATTCCTCACTCCTGCCACCATAAAGCAAGATACGTCTCAATTTCATCCCCTCTACAATTAAGACAAGTCAATCTAAAACCTTGTTCCAATCATCATTATCCATGTCAAAATAAGCGCATTGTATTATATTATTTTAATAAATAAGCCGATCAACATATTGCAATGTTCCAATCGTCATGTCAGTTCATACGTACTTGTCACTTTCTTTCTTATGAGAATCAATGTTTCAAGGTGCACAATCAAATCCTAATGCAATAAAACAAGTATACAAAATGGAAAAATATTTGTCAACTTTGTATATCTGAAGTGCTGAAAATCATTTCATACGGGACAAGTTGATATCAATTCTTCAAGTAATTATGAGAAATCACGTACCTCTGAAACACGGTTCCTTCAATATTTATGGCTTTCGAGAATTGGAGTGTAGATGACTGATCTGTTGCTTTAAATGGTTCCAGAATATGGTTGTTCTTTGATCATTGACCAATATGTCAATATCAAGAGAATTATATAAAATTTAGAATATCATACAGCAAGAAAATTTCTCATTATTAAATAAAAATAACAACTGAACATGTAATGCACCCCGAATTTACTTATCCAATATATAAATAGGAACCAATGATTTAACTTTGACTGAAACGAAAATAGTCACTTAGGCCATAACGAAACCATATACGACCACACATTAATATGCACCTCACGACCTATGGTCTTTTTATTCCTTTCTTTTTATGTTTGTTTTCTTATCTGGGGTGGGCTGCTTTGCACCTGGATTATTATCTACAATGATCAATCCTTTCTGATTCAATCCTAACCCCTACCGATACACAGGAAAATCGGATTCTTGAATAGACTGACAGATTGGGACAGATAGAGCATGGGCATCATGCAAGTTAAAGTTCATATACTTGGAGAAGGGTTAAATTCTAGATGTTTTGAGTTGTAAAATACTGTCATTGAGTATGCCCACGTCCAGGTCAACCCATGTGATACAAATGAATAGGATTATAGGACTGAACAGTTCCTGTAACCACAATCGATCACACCACTGCACATATGATCGCCCAAACTTCATGTCATCTAGACACTCTAATCAGTTTCCAGGCACCAATGAATGGAAACATGCTTATGAATCTAGATCTGTAAAAATTGTTTTTTTCCACAATTCAATTAGAAAAATTGAAGTTCTCAAGATCATTGGTGAGTATTATTGAATAAAAGATCTGTTTAGCAGAACAATAAAGACTGAGAGTCAGTGAAGGCCCAATAATGCAACACGGCATTTGATATTACGAACTGGATAATAGCTTACCTTGCTGATAAGCATGTCAGAATTTCAAAACTCTAAGGCAGATGGGCAACTAGATTGAAATGGTCTCCTGCATCATTCTTTTCTAAACTTTCTGTATGAAAAGTGAAACTAAATGTCAGATGGAGTAACAAATAACTTGATCACATAGTAACGAATCAAACTTTAGTTTAACTAACTTCATAACTCAAGATTTGTTTTTTCGAAGGCACAAAACCAACATAAGACCAAGCTTGTAACACCACTTTCACTTGAATTGCACATCACTCATTGTGTAGTTTCCATATATCTGTAGCAATTTAATTTTTAAAAGATAAGCAATTACCTTAAATATTCCCTCAACCAACCCTTAACGTAGGGGCCATTTTTTAGCACCTCCAGTAAAGAGAACCCCATTCACCATATCGAGCTCTGCAGAACAAGTGCATATATTAGCATTAACACAATAAAGGCAAAGGAAATTAACCTTCCCTCCAAACACATAGATGCAGAGCAAAACCATTGAGCGCATATTACACAGGTTCTACATTGTGAAGCAGCATTGTTATCCCCAAATCTTTTATTTGACATAAATTAATGAGTTCAAATGAAAATGTGAAACATGTTCCACACAGCAGCTGCAAATGTAGTCCTTGTAAAATCAAAACATAAGCATTGAAAAGCAAGAATCTGCATCCATGATAAGTCTCCGAATTCCGCTTTAGGCATATCCTAAGTAGTTGAACATTGGGATCCATTGGACTTTGAACCTTCAATTTGTTCATGTATTATCAATGGGAAAGGTTTTCCAGAGTAAACATCACGGACCAATTTAAGCCCTAATTTTGAACGAACGAGTTTTTAATTTTCGGTTCCAAAGTTCACCCTTTGCTTATCGATTTTCCTCCATTTTCTCGACAACCAACTGAGGCTTCATATACACAAAGTAAGTCAGTTACTCATAAGGCTTTCTAAAAATCGCTAGGGCGGTAATCGGGCGGCCGGAGGGGGCCTATCGCCTAGCAGCCGCCTAGGCGCTAGGCGGTTTTATTTATTATTTATTTAATCATTAATATTTACTAAAAAATAATAATAAATTAGTAAGATATCAAATTCTACAAAAAAATGATATCAAAATGGTAAAATTCAAATGTTGTTAATGTTGAATAATAGGAGAGATAATGGCAATTTAGGTCTCTAAAATTAGATAAAATTAGAAACTAGATCTCTAAAAAGCGCTAAGCGTTAACGGGCGGCTAGGGCCCAACCCTAGGCCGGGTCTAGGCGGCCTGGGCGGCCGGGGGCCTAGCGGATGATTTTTAGAACGGTGGTTACTCATCCATCACAGTCCGATCGATCAACAATTCAAACTATCAAACCTAAACAATATAATTATTCCTCAGAAGAGCAAAGCAAGTCCGATTAGTCGATTACTTCGCAAAGAATATCTGGAGGCTCGTTATAAATAAGAGGAATAACCCTCGCGCGGGGGCTTCGACGAACTCACATACGAAGCATCGGCGGAACGTTGAGCTGGCCGGAGGCGCCGCCGTCGGGGTGGCTGAGGATGCCGATCACTGGACAGAAATTGAGCTTGGGGTCAGGCGCTGGGCAACTCGGCGCCTCGACGCGCCTCACTCAGCAGAAGACTCCCTCCGGTTCAGGCCCTGCTGAACCTCAATTCCTTCGACAGAGAGATCAGGAGCGGGATCACAGGGAGCTCCACATGTCGGCGTTACCGCGTCGGTGGCGAGGAAGCTGGCAGGGTGGAGGGCGGCAGAGAGGGGTGCTTCGCGGTGAGTGGAGAGGTTGGAGACAGAGTTGGAGAGAGAAGGAGGCGACATGTAGGAGAGTTGAGAGGGAAAAATGGTTGTGGTTTTGGCATTGAATTGAATTGGGCGGCTTCTGTGGGCGGATGACGTGTTGTGTGGTGCAGAACGAAGAGAGAGAGGGGGGGTCGGAGTGAAGTGACGAGCTCGACAAGACACGGCGATTGGCGAAATGGTTACGCCACTACGGACGAAATGCGTGGTGGGGGTGGTTGGGGGTGGGGGACCGCACCATTTTCTTGATTTTGTTTGGGTCTTAAGTGCCTGTTGCCTACCAGATAACAGCCTTGATACTTTTCCCCCCTCCCTTAATCCTTCTATCAAGGACGTTGGGATGGGCAATGCGTTGCGTGATAAGCTTCCCCCCGGCTTCCCTTGCCCCCCGCTCCAGGATAATCATTAGACAGGCCTCACCCTTACCCCAAAATTATTTATAGCCTTATCATTTCGGGGAGAATTTCAGACGAAAACACCCCTCCTTATCCCTTCCCCCGTCGAGTAGTTGTGTTATCTTCCAAGAAGACTGCCACAGTCGCCGCCTTCTTCTTCCTCAGCAAAGTCGGCGACCACCGCGGTCCTCTGACTTCGGAACCACAGGCCAGAAAGTCGAGGAAAATCGATTTCCACCAAATCGATTGGAATTCGATTGAACCCATCACTGATAAATCGTCACCGTACGCGAATTTCCGAACGGATTAGTGGATCGTGTTGTCGGTATCTGATTACCCCACCGATTCGATTGAAAAGGTTGCGAGGATCAGAGAGTGGCAATCTCTTGCCATTGGGATTCGAAGACACACAGAGATTGGAATCTGAGAGGTACTATATTTCTCTCTCTAGAACAGCATGCGCAGTAGTAAGGGTTTGGGCGTTCGATGTCAGATGCTTTCTGATTTTGTAAGGAATTCTCAATGAATATCAACCAAAACAGACCAGCGATGGGGCCACACTCAACAAAATCTCGGTGAGATCAAAAGCCATTCATTCATTACCATAACGATGATTGTCTCTCACTGAGCCCTCCATCTCAGATGACCCACTATTTTACCTGCACTATTCATCTGTTATAATTCTCGTATACTCTGATATCCTTCTAGCCTATACTAGTGTTCTTTAGGGTTTGTACCAGATTCGTAATTGTTTCGACTTCTACTCATTTTTCCTCATAGTACTCGATTAATTATTAAGGGCTTTGCGTACTCCTTAAACAAACACAGCGAAAAATACCAACTTCATCTTCGAAAACTCCAAGTTGTGTGCTAGTAATTTTTTTTAGCTAAAACGTCGCATTTCTTCAATACAAACAATACAGGAGCAACCCCACTGGCGAAACGCTAGGATTAATACATCCCTTAAGCCCACCAAGATCTGGAATTGAACCTTTAATTCCTCTAGAAAAATCTTTTACAAATCTCCGATAGTACCCTGCTAAAAAACCCATGAACTTCTGACTTCAGCCCATCGTTTGGCCCGGCAATTTACATGGCTTCGACCTGTGCGGATCAATGCACTCCATCAAAACACTAATGATGTATCCTAGAAAAATCACACTTGAGAGAGCCAAACTCGCACTTCTTTAGTTTAAGGCATACTCCTCCAACTCCACCAGTCTGCAAAACCATCTTCACAATGCTACTAAACTCATGTCTCTGGCCAAACTTTTAGAATACACAAGATATACAATCGATAAATACTATTACAATTCACAAGGAAGGGTTTGAATAACCCGATTCTATCCAAATCCATGATGCGGTTTGGCAACGTTAGTTACGTCCAAATGGGCATGCAAGAAACTCATAATGGTCCATAATCTAAGTTCTGAAAGTTGTATTCTCTACTTTCTGGCTCTTGCTTCACATTGGGTGATAACCTAATACAAGATCATCTTTAGAGAACAACATTTACTACCAATCTTTAACCGGCCGTAAAGTTGAATCGAACAAATCAATTTACTCACCCTTGGCAATGGGTACTTTTCTTAATGGTGACTTTATTCAATTCTCAATATCATGCATATCGCATAGTTCCAATCCATAGTCCGCGCATAGTTCCATCCTTCTTCCAGACAAAACATACAGAGCAAGCAGGAGCACCCCATGGCGAAACGCTAGGATGAATAATCCTTAACAACAGATCTTGAATTGAACCTTTATTTCCTCTAGAAAAATCTTTTACAAATCTCCGATAGTTACCCTGCAAAACCCATGAAACTTATGACTTCAGTCACATTGTTGGCCCGGCCAATTACAATGGCTTCGACCTTGAGGATCAATGGACACTCCCTCAACCACTTAAGGATGTATCTAGAAAAGTCACACTTGAGAGCAAAACTCGCACTTCTTTAGTTTAGCTACAAACCTCCAACTCCACAAGGTCTGCAAAACCATCTTCAAGTGCTACTCATGTTCTTGCAAAACTTTAGAATACACAGGATATCATCGATAAATACTATAACAAATTCATCAAGGAAGGGTTGGACATAAAACCGATTCCATCAAATCCATGGAATGCGGTTGGCACGTTAGTAACTCCAAATGGCATGACAAGAAGAAACTCAGTAATGTCCATAATCTAGTTCGGAAAAGTTGGATTTCTACGTTGCTGCTCTACTTTTCAATTGGTTGATAAACCTAATCTAGATCAATATTAGAGGAACACTTTACCGCCTTAAAGTTGATCGAACAATCATTTACCCTTGGCAATGGTACTTGTTCTTAATGGTTGACTTTATTCAATTTCAATAATAATGCTGCATAGTCGCATCGTCCATCCATAGCGCATAGTTCCGGTGTTTGGTCCTTATTCCATACAAAAACAATACAGGAGCACCCCATGGCGAAAGTTAGGACGGAATAATCTCATCCAACAGATCGTGGAGTTGAACTTTCAATTCCTTCAACTTTAAAGGCGGCGACATACGATAGGGGGTTTGGGTTTTGGAAATAGTTATAGTACCGGGAATTAACGGTGGGGAGACATGCGTATCGTAATACTACATAAGAATTCTCGACTTTCCTTCCGAAGCAGCGGATGCTTTCATAGACGAAATGAGATAGGGAGGAGGCACAACGCCTACTTCATTCGAAGACTAGTTCCCAAATGAGCAAAAGAATAAAACACCACTCGCTTAAGCTCACAATCAATGAGTGCACGGTAGGAAGACAACCACCCCTCCCTAGGATGACTGTCCAAAAACCATGCATCTCTAAGGGATTTATAAGATTACATACAAGGTACCTCATTGACACGAATCGCACATGACTGATATAGACTCTGTCACATACCATGGATCCCCGGTGGGCGGCAATGACATTGACAATTCGTATTCGAGAGTACTGGGGAGTTATTCCAATGATGCTCAAAAGAGTATGATACAAATGGAATGCGGAGAACTTTGAAATCCATAAGAACGTGTGCATGGTTGACCACAAGATGGGGGTATACAGGGAAAAACTGAATTGGGGAGTGTGGGGTATTTCTTTGGTAACAAGGCACAAAAGCGCGGCCTTGTCGTGGTTGTTATTTCTCCTTTCAGCTGGACGCTGCTGGACTGAGGCAGATTGCGATGTCCCAGCTCCTTGAATTCTATGCCTCCTCGGACAATCTTAATCTGGTGCCCTCTTGACCATACCCATAAAACATGCTCTTAGTTCCCATGCGACACTCACCCCGATGCTCTTTTGACACTGTCGAGCATGTCGGCAACTCATTGGATCCACTGCTCCCTTGACTTACAATATCTTTGTTAGGCTGATGAATTTCCCACTCGACGATTCCTGAAACTTTGTCGTTTTAAACTTTGTCATCTGCTCAGTTCCCTCTATCCTCTTCTTGTATATTTTCTGAGAATTGAGACATCTCATTCAAAGATCCCTCCGACATTAGGAGATGGATGAAAACACCTCCTGATGAGTGGGGGTTTAAACCGAATTATCTACTTTGTTCTTATAAAGTCAATCGATCTTCGGGCTCTGCTTCCCTTTACGGCCTTGGCCTCTGCTGGGCGGCAGAACTTCTACAAATATATCAAAATTTAGGACATATCTCATAACACTAGCATACATTACATTTTAGTATAGCTAGCACATAATTATATCACTAGACAGTCTTTGACTTCTATCTAGACATGGATCTATCTTATGTATAAACCGATAGTCTGGTACGTATAAACCTGTTGCTTTGATACCGCCTTTAAGTTTCACGCCCTGCACCGGCCTAGGACGACGTGGGCACGTGATGGCCGATGGCTTGCCCGGCCAAGGCAAACTTACCTTAAACCTGTGCATATTCATTCAGAACGGATAATAAATTTTCTTTTGCGGAAACGTAATCATAACTAAGAAATATAAAGGTTCACGTTCCATACCGTACATACAGAGCTGTGCCTAATTTTACACTAACATACAAAAGGAGGCCAACTAATTATACATACATCACATGGCCAATATAATTACTGGCGTAGGGTGTAGTCTATCATCATACTAATAAGGCCATGGCCACAAAAAACTATGATTTACAAGCGTAACCTTCTTCTTAAGGCTCTCGGATTGACTTCCTAAAAAATGTTTTCGAAAACGTTAAGGTAAAGTTTAGTATGAAAACACAGATGCATGAACGTTAAATACCATGGATATTTACTTTCATATTCATACCTACATCAATACATATGAAACAAGTGAGACATAATCAATTAATATTCTTGAAACATTAGTTCATAAACTTGATCTGGCATAAATATGGCCTCACTGTTTTCCATAAACATACATAACGTATCAGAAACGTAATAACTCGTATTAACATAACATGGGACCTATAGGTCGGGTGCTCTTTAGGCCAGATATCCCTTGTATGATTTTTTTTCCCTCCCCTAATTACGTTCTAGGACCATTAGGTTATATTAAGGTTCCCACCACAGGGGGCTCCCTAGCGTCACATGCATATACTTTTGACAGATTCGTTCTCCTAAAATAAACATCTATGGGTTTCTTTCGTAATAATAACATATCATACATTGAAGATATGCATTTGTATTGATAACATAACTTTAATGCTTAAAAATCATGAAAACCTTTGAATATACACTAATATGTGTTAACACATTTTGAAAATACATAATTTTTATTCATGGCATCGTACTCACCTGGATTCCCTGTGGTTCAGGCTTTAGACGTCGTGTTCCTATACATAAAGGGCGTAGGTAATTGTTCATCATTACTATGACTAATCAATATAATGAGTAAAACTTGAACTATAGAAAACTTCCAATTTCTCTACCCAAGGCATATCTGTTTTAAAACTTATTTCTACACTAGGATAACCCAGAGGGTACGAATATAATTCCATTCTTCATTCAGCCTCAGGACCCCCTTTCGAACCACGTGGAAAATGTTCGAACACAAACGTTCGAACTGTTTACAATGCGTTCGAAAACAGAAGTCGAACTCTTTACAAATGGCATTCGAACACAAACGTTCCGAACCACAGTAACAAACGTTCGAACCCTTTTCCTGCAAACTCCAAATTTTGAATCAATCTTCTCCACTCTTTCCATTCCTTTCAAAACTTCTAAACTCAAAAATAAACCCATTTTTGGTACCATAACTCAGTTTCAACTCTTAAAATAGCTCTAACCTGGGTGGATTTAGGATTTAACTTGAAAACCCTATAACTTTACCTACACACACATATATATATATGATTTTGAGTTGTATACCTCTTCCTTAAGCTTTCCAAGCTGCACAATGGCTTCTTTTTTGCTTTGGATGAGCTTCCTAAGCTCCTCCCCTTTCTTTTCTTCTTCTTCTTCTTCTTCTTCTTCTCTTTCTTCGTTTCCTTCTTCTTCTGTTCGTCTTTCTGCTCTCCTCTCTCTCTCTTTCTTTCCTCTCATGGTGTGCGTTTAATGTTGTGGTTTAGATTTGGTGGTAAAGTTTTAAAGTTAAGTTAGAGTGGTTGTGTTTTCGCTGTTTTTTACGATGTGAGATTCTCCCTTTTCTTTGGGGCGTCCACTTAAATCTCGTGTTCGCCTTGTTATTTTTCTTTCTGCGATCACCGTTCGAATACTTACAAATCCGTTCAAACGTTTACGTTCGAATGCCACTCCTCCATTCGAACCCCATGAAAAAGTTCTTTTACAGTTTGAGGTAGTACATTAGCCCCTCTTTATAAAAGTTTGTCCTCAAACTTAGCTAACAATCATACTTCCCATTGGTCCACTCTAACAACGTTTCATCACGAAATTGAAATATCTAACTCGTGATAGATACGTATCTGTTGGGGTTTTTAACCATCGCAGACTACCTCCCAGGCCCCTCTTAGTTGGGCAAAGCCTCAACATTTAACCCTATTGATAGCTAATCCAAGACAATTCGGCTTCCCTGAGTGCTTGGATACAAAAATTACCAAATGGCACATGAGTACTACGGAATGCTGATATGTCAAAAAAGAGCTAAATGTTAACCTCAATTCTTGTGAACGTTCATTCAATAGAAATGGTACGCTCACGAATCTCATCTCTCGTTCCCAAGGTGTATTCTTCCCATGAGTGATCTGCCATACAACCCGCACTAACGGAATCAACTTTGTTTTTAAGAACTTGGTCACGATGGATCTGAATCTCAATTGGTGTTTCACATAGCTTAAATGTTCCTTCACGTCAAATGGAAAATGATAATCACCTGGTTAGGGTTTTATGGACATATTTCCGTAACATTGATACATGAAAAACATTATGCACGTGCGATAATTCTGGTGGAAGAGCAATACAATAGGCAACGGTGGCCAATTCGTTGTAAAACTTCCTAATGACCCTATATATCTCGGCTTTAACTTTTCTTCTTACCTAAACTACTTATCCCTTTAGAAGGAGATACTTTCAAAAACACGTGGTCCCTTTCCTCAACTCTAAAATCCTCCCTCCAAACATCTGCATAATTCTTTGGCGACTTTGTGCGGTTTTGAAGTCTCTGTTTAAATTACCTTTATCTTATCATTTGTTTAGTTGAACAATCCTTGGGATCCTAATAATTGTCGTTCTCCAACTTCATCCAACATACTGGCCGACCTGCATTTCCTTACCATAAAAGTGCCTCATCGGTGCCATCCGATGCTTGGTGGCAATGTTAGTGTAAGGAAACTCTACAAGTGATAAGGGTGTTTTCACAATTTCCTTGGAAATCGAGTACACATAGTCGTTAACATATCTTCTAAAGTCTGGATGGTCTCTTTGACGGTCCGTCCGTTTGGGATGAAAAGCAGTGCTAAAATTAGTCAGTGCACAGGAGCTCATGCAAAAACTTTTCCAAAATTTTGAACAAACCTCGAATTCGATCGAAAAACTATAGAAACTGGCATTCCATAAAGTCGAATAATTGTCTGCTATGTAAAGGTTGCGTACTTTGATAAGAATGCGTTAGTCTTCAATGGACAAGGAAGTGTGTGACTTAGTGAGGCGGATCTATAATAACCCCAAATGGCATTACAACCCCTGGCGAGTGCGGTAATCCGGGATATCTAAAGTTCATAGTGATGTGCTCCCATTTTCATTCCGCGTTTGGTAGTGATTGCCAAATAATTCTGTTGGCCTTGATGTTCTGCCTTACTTGTTGATCATGGTAGACCATTGTGACAGAAAACTCTGCATTTCTTCTTCATTCTAGGACAACCAAAAGGTTTCTTTCAAATCTCGAACATTACGTTCCTCGGGATGCATTGTGAAATTGGTATTGTAGGCTTCATCAAAAACCTGTCTTTTGATTCCAAGTTATCAGAACCGAACGGTGATTAACGGTCAAGTACGTTCATGGTTCAGTGGTTCAAACGTGGTTCAACCGGTCAAACCGGTTGTAAATAAATAAATAATAAAAATATATTAAATAAAAAATAATCATTAAAAAATTATAAATGGGATAAAAAATACTTTTTTTATATACAAATAATTCAATTTAAGTACAACTAATAAAATACATAAAACAAAGTACAAAAAAGAGATAATTATAAAAAATATTAAAATGATTTCTTTTTCTTTTCAATTTATATTTTTAACTATACTTATGGTATTTTATATTTAAAAGAAAAAACATAAATTTGTCAATTAAGGTGCATATTAAGATAATAATGTGAATTATTTGTGTTTGCCTTTTATTGTTTTAGTTTTTCTTCCTATACTTTCTATTTTTATCTTTATTTTTTATTTTTTACATTAGATTATTTTTTGATAATATGTAATCTGAATATCTAATGATTATTATAAACAAATATGTAAAGGATAGTGATTTGTATATTTTTTTAAATTACACTCAATTTTTATTTGTATTAAAAATAAAGTTTAAAAAATTACTAGCTAAATAAAATACCAAAATCAAAACCAAAAGACCAAAAATTAAAAATGAAAAACCCCTAGGCCACTAAATATTGTGTTTTAAAAATATTGTGTTTTTTTACAATTTTTCAAAAAACGGCCGGTTCACTAAATACCGGCCGGTCATGGTTTTTCAAAATACCGGCTGGTTCGGCCGGTTCAATAGGTTCATATGCATTTCTGGTATTTTAATTAAATCGTTCGGTTCACGTCCGGTTCCCGGTTCAACCGGTTGAACCGGCCGGTTCGGTTCGGTTTTTATTAACTTGTTTTGATCTCTGATATATTTGGAAAATATAAGCGACCTTAACACTTAAGTGTTCCATCCTGCAAGGTAAAGTCTTGTTTGGATTTCAATAATATCTCCTCTAAACTTCCACCAGTACGGATCTGCTGGTTGTCGTTGACTTTACAATTTCCATCAAAGGTCGTTGAGTGATTCATGGTCGTAAGCTTCTTCTGGGTCTGGTTGTAACCACTTCAATCTTGCTCTCTCCAGCTCAACGAACAAGAGCATTTACGACGTAACTAGCATGACTAGATGATGTCAACTTTCGGCTTAGAATTGTCTGCCACACGTTGGCCTTTCCCGGATGATACTGAGTAAAATGTCATAGTCTGTAATCAACTTGAGCCATCTTCTTTGTCTCATGTTCAGTTCTTTCTAGGTAAAACCAGAATTCAAGCTCTTGTGGTCGGTAATATAAAAACATTTACATGTGACTCCATAAAAATAGCGACGCCAAATCTTCAATGCAAAAACCACTCGGCTAATTCTAAATCAGGGGTCGGATAATTCTTCATGCGGTCCTAACGGTCTCGAAGCATATGCCCAATCACACTTTACCATGTTGACATCAATACGCATTCCTAATTGCGATGTGAAGCATAGTATAAATCATAAAACTATCGGTTCCGCGAGGTAAGGCTAAAATCGGGGGAAACTAATCGCTTCTTTCAATTATCTGAAAAACTCTTCTCTCATTTTTAATTCCATTCGGAAAGAACATTCTCCGAGTAGCTGTGTCAAGAGTTGCAATTCTAGAAAAATCTTTTTACAAATCTTTCCGATAGTACCCTGTTTAAACCCATGAAACTTCTACCTTCAGTCACATGCGTTGGCTCGCCAATTGTACAATGTCTTCGACCTGTGAGGATTCAACGGGACACTCCATCAACACTAATGATGTGTGTATCCTTAGAAAAGTCAACACTTGAGAGCCAAAACTCGCACTTCTTAGTTTAGCATACAACTCCTACTCCACAAGGTCTGAAACATATGCAAGTGTACTCATGTTCTGCAAACTTTTAGAATACACAAGAGATCACGATAAAATACTCTAACAAAGTCATCAGGAAGGGTTGGAAATAACCGAGTCATCAAATCCCTGAATGCGGTTGGCACGTTTAGAGGAGTAACTCCAAATGGCATGACAAGAAACTCATAATGTCCATATCTCGTTCTGAAAGTTGTATTCTCTACGTTGATGGTGCTCTAACTTTCAATTGGTGATCACCTCATCTTAGACCACTTAGAGAACACTTTACCGCCTTAAAGTTGATCGACAAATCATGTACCCTTGGCATGGGTACTTGGGTTATTAATGGTGACTTTGGGTTCAAGTCTCAATAATCATGCCATAGTCGATAGTTCCATCCATAGTCGCATGTCCACCTTCCCATACAAACAATACAGGAGCCCACCCCAGGGCGAACACGTTAGACGATATAAAATCCCTCATCCAACAGATCTGTGGAGTTGAACTTTCAATTCCTCAACTGTTAAAAGGCGACATACGATAGGGGGTTTGGAAATAGGTTAGTACCCGAAATTTAGATTATTTGAGAATTCAATCTCTCGGGTCTACTAAGGAACCCGGTAAGTCGTCTGGAAAAATATTGAAAAAATCCCGTGACAACATTGAATCCTTCTAAGAACGGTGGGGAGACATGCGTAGCGATAATAATACATAAGAATGCTCGACTTTCCTCCTAATCAAGCGACTTGCTTCATAGAAGAAATGAAGAAGGGAGGAGGGAGCACAACGCCTACTCTGCGAAGATAGATCCAAAGAGCAAAAGAATAAAAACCACCACTCGCTTAAGCTCACAAATCAATGGGCACGGTAGGAAGACAACCACACCAATCCCTAGGAGACGTCAAAAACCAGCATCTCTAAAGGGTAAGATCTACGATACATAGGTAAAGTCATTGACACGAATCTCACCTGAATGGTAGAGACTCTGTCACATAAAAGGGAATCCCCTGGTGGGCAATGACATGAACAATCGTATTCGAGAGGTACTGGGGAGGGTTATTCAAAATGATGCTCAAAAGAGTATATGATACAAATGAATGCGTTAGAACTAAAATCCATAAGACTGTGCAGGTTGACCACAGTGGGGAGTACACCTGATACAACTGAATGGTAGTGAGGGTATTTCTGGTACAAGCACAAAAGCGCGGCCTTGTCATGGTTGATTAATTTCTCTGTCAGATGGAGGCTGCTGGACTGAGGCAGATGCCGATGTCCCAGTCCTTGAATTCGATTCTCCCGGACAATCTCTAATCTGGTGCCTTCGTGACCATACCCTAACATGCTCTAGTTCCCATGCGACACTCTCACACCCGATGCTTCTTTTGACATGTCGAGCATGTCGGCAACTCAGTGGATCCACTGCCCCTTGACTTACAATATTCCTTGTTTAGGCCTGATAATTCCCCACTCGACGAGCCTGATGTAACACCCCGAATCCTCTCATTCTATTATCAAATATTTATGATTCGTATGATAATAGTGTAGTTCTTGAAGTTATCAGTCAAGTGACCATTAAGATGACATTTTTTTTAAAATCTTAAACTTAAGGTTATACCCTAATTTTTTCTTTTCTTCGTGTAGCTTTCGAGAAGGGCGTTGTGACAGTAAGAGAGTGAATAAAATTTGAGAAAAGAAAGAGGAACATGCAAGTAAAGTTGTATTGGGCACTAAGATTCATTTTTCCCATGTGTGTCCTCATCTATACCCTGAACCCATGAATATCATTTTATTGCATAATTAAGACTTTTAAAATTTAATTAATATAGATGTTCATTATTTAAAATTCAAGGAATCAAGTCCAATGTGAGTAAGGGTACACCAGGAGCCATGGAGTGGGCACATGGTATTGAATCCTAATGTGGTCTTCCAATACACACACAATCACGTAAAGAAGAAAGAGAGAATAAAAGAAAGAAAAAGAAAGAAGGTGAAACTGAGAGTAAGTGGAAATGAGCACATGGGATTAAATCCCATGTGTCTTGGCAATTACCCAATACACCACCCACAACACACACACCACACAAATTCGAGAGAGGGAGAAGGGAAGATAGTAAAGAGAGAGGAATTGAGGAAGAAGAAAGGAGGTTGGAGAGCTCATCCAATTCAAAAGAAGTCATTAAAGACTCCATCAATTCAAAAGAGGGTGGAAATCCACTTGTATTTTTTATTTTTTAATATGTATAATAGTTTGGAGAAGTTAGAATTTTACTTTGATGCACTTATGAGAGTTTAAGTTTTGTATTAGGAGAGACTCCTTTGAGTCCTAATTGGTCAAATTTGAGAGCTTAAGCTCTCCATTGAAGAATTAGAGTGTTAGGAGTGAAATCCCCAAATTGTTTTAAGGTAAGGGTTTTTAACTTTCAATCCTAGATCCCTTATCTTAATATTGTTCTCTTTCATTTTGAGATATTTCTATTCCAATGAGCCAAATTTAGATTCCTTGATGTTTGTTAAGACTTGGTAAAGTTTGGAGCAGTTTTTGATTAGTTGAAATAAAATCGCAGTTTCCTGGAAACCTGATCAAACTTAGGATGGTCACAACATAAAAACTAACTAAAAAAAAAAACCTCAACCACTAACAGAACTCAAAACCGCCCGACCCCCAACGAGGGTAGACCCCCTCTCCGGTAGCGCCGCGGCGTTGGGGAAGGCCGTCGCCGCGCGTCCCCCTCCCCGCGGGGGGGCGCATGCCCCGCCTTCTGTTCTCCCTTCTACCCTTCAACTTAGGTCGACCTAAACCTCAACTTAGGACGACCTATTTTAACTTAGGTTGTCAAGAAAACTTCTGATCAAACTTAGGTGTCAACTTAGGTCGACCTAAACTTCACTTAGGTCGACCCTAAACCTCAACTTAGACGACCCTATTTTAATTAGGTTGTCAAGAAAACTTTCTAATCAAACTTAGGCATGTCAACTTAGGTTGACCTAAAATTCAACGTTAGGTCGACCAAACCTCAACTTAGGACTACTTTATTTTAACTTAGGTTGTCGATAAACTTGCTGATCAAACTTAGGATGTCAACTTAGGTCGACCTAACATCAACTTCGGCGACCTAACCTTCACTTTAGTTGTCCAACCTTTCTCCTTAAGCATTTTAGTGCTGTCCAAGATATGTTAGACTCTTAGGCCTAATCATTAGAGGCAAAGTCCGTTCTTAAAAGGTCTAAGCTTACAGGGTCTTTTATTCTTATTATATAGAACTTAGCATTAAACATATTGTATCCTATGTCCTTTATTTGTAGGAACGCCAAACGTACAACTAACCAACGGAAACCGAGGTGAGTAACACGATGCCATGAACAAAATTTGTAATTTTCGAAATGGTTTCAATACGATTATTGTATATTCCCATTGGGTTTTTTTTTTTCCATGTGTTCAATGCAATTAAAGTTATGTTATTCCATACAAATGCCATGGTCCTCATGTATATTAATGTACAAAGAAACCCATAGATGTTTTATTTTTAGTAAAACATATGTTCGAAGTATATGCGTGTCTCGGGTCCCCCCTTGGTGGGACTTTAATCTAGCCGAATGTCCTAGAAGTAAATGAGGGACGTGAAAATAACATTACAAGGGTATAGCTCGGCCTTAAATAGCCACCCGACCTATATGGTCATCATGTTATGTTAATCCGAGCTGTTTACGTTTTCATGATATTTTATGTTGGTTTACGGAAAACAAGTGATGGCCATGTTTATGCAAGATCAATTTAGTGAACTAATGTTTCAAGAAAGTTATGTTACGTTCACTTGTTTGACACTTATAATGTCTGTATGATATGAAGTATCCATGTATTTTACGTTCATCATCTGTTGTTATTCACTAACGCTTAGCTTACGTTTTCGAAAACCTTTTCAGAAGCAATCCGATGACCGTAAGAAGAAATTACTCTTGCAAAATCATAGTTTTGTGGCCAAGGGGCCGGATGTAGTTATTGAGATAAGATTGACCCTACGTATGTAAATTATATTGGCCACGATATTCTGTACGTTAAGTTGGCCTTATCAAGGTATGTTAAAGTTTAATACTTAGGCACAGCTCTGTATACTTGTTGTACACGTCACCTTTCTTATAATTTTTAATTAATTATGACGTTTTCCGGCGAAAATTTTACTAATCATTTTAAATGAGTATGCAACAGGTGATCAACCTTACGAAGGTAAGTCGGCCTTACGCACGCCGTCGGCCATCCCAACGCGCCACGATCCGCATAAGCCGGGTTGCTGGGGCTTGACAGAGTGGTATCAGAGCAATAGGTTGACACCGTAATAGGGTTTGAACACGCAAGACAGAGAATCTAGGTAACACAATAAGTAAAGCTAATAGGTGGAACCGTAAGCGGAGTCTATAGAGTGACAACCATAAGTAGAATATAGATTAACACCGTAAGATCGAAATCTGCCTAGATGACAATTTAGGATCAACAATGCGTGCGATATGTAGTATATGGGCTCAACACGACTTTACTAAAGTCGGATTCAGCTATTATTATGGAAAATGTCCAAGTGGTTGATGTGTTTGTAGTCAGTCCCTCCCCCAGAAAGGGAATCGTCGAAGAGGACATTAACGCCCGAAGATTGATATTGACATATAGAAGGAAAACCTAGGAGGGATGGTTCAAGTATTTAGAATACTCACAAAATATAGTGCAATTTATGGCGTGAATAGTGTTTCTAATTTTCTGAGAAAGTTGTTATTTTGGTGTCCATACTCGGGTCAATGACCTTCGATTTTAGATATACGGAGAGTTTTAAATTTAGAGTTATGTCTTGAGGTTGGAAATTTACATTTCCATTTGATACTCCAAAGTTAAGATTTTTTAGAGACATAACCCGTACCTTTGCCCATTTGAAGTGGAATAAAATGTAAAGAAGATGTAATCAATTTGGCTTTATGGCGATTGATTATGGTTTGTATCATTTTATTTTAATGGAGTAATAGGATTTCCGGTAGTTGACAAGATATATATACGTGTTTCTTCTTGAGAGGCACTTGATAATTATTTTACACCCAAGAGATGATACAGCTATCATTATTGTTAAACGATTAAAAACCTTGATGTTGTCGTAGAAGCTATCCCCCGCCTAGGAGGGAAAGGACGTAGAGGGGCCACAAAGCCTGAAAAGCCCACATGGAACGTGTAGAGAGAATCCTAGAAGGACTTTGTTCATGGTCAGATTCCCTCAACAAACACACCAATGCAACCCGAACAAAAACAATAACTCTGAGAGGAGCGTTGACGAAACACTCACAACCGAGGGAATAGTACAAGAGGTTGGAGGAACCTAAGCATAGAACAAAGTTCAAAACGACAGAGTTCCGAATGCTCAAGTGGGAATTCATTAACTCCACAAGAAGGAGTCCAGCGCCAAGGGGAACAACTTCCCACTAAAATACCAACTTGCCCAAACTGGCAAAAGAAGCTGGGGATTTATGTCCGAAGATGAAGCACGGCTTGTTATTAAGTGGGAAAGGAGGGGCAAAACCGAATTAAAATTGTCCAAGTAAGAATAGAAATTCAAGGAGTAAGACTGTCGCATTAATTTTAGCACCACACCTCTAGACGCAAGGAGGGATGGGGTTCACCAACCGGCAAGGCCAAGCTCACATTTATCCGAAAGAACCCCCACCTACTATAAGAAATTCCAGGTACACCCCTTAGTCGTAGTCGACTTGTACAACGTCCTGTCGACACACACATATTTTCCCCCATCCTTAAAAATAATAAATAAAAATAAATAAAATAATAAGTAGATAGACTTATAAATCATTTATCGCACCAAGAGTTTAGGGTCTATATTAGATTCCTTTGTTGGGAATCAAGTTTTCTCGATGTCCTCTGATGAATTACCTGACTCCTTAGTAGATAGGGAGATAGAATTCCACATTAGCCTAAATTCGGATATGTAGATTCCATTTCAAGACTTCCGTACCGTAGTTTCCTCCTTTAAACTTAGAAAAGGATTAAAATTCAACTCCCACACTGGTTAAAAAAAAAAATTCATAGTACTAGCATTTCACTTGAGGTACGGATGTACGCAAATAAATCATCGAATGTCAACTGAGGTCCCTCGGGGACATCCGATGCAATTGTGAATGATACAACGAGAATTGGAACGATACAGAGAAGAATTATCATGACCCCTCGCAGATACATACGCACAATCGAGAAATGACTACCAAATCAAGTATTGAGAGAGGTACTTAAGGCAACTAAAATTTGAACCAGATAGTTTATGCCCCATAACGTGTGACAACACTTCCCTTAGTTTGTGACAAATTTTTAAGTTAAATCATTCTAGTACAAGGGTGTTTAACGCCAAAATCATTGTTGAATAAGTAATTATGATATGCATACACGACCTTCTATTAAACGCTTATTAAGATTGAGTTTAAATCAACGAATTAGCACTCATTGACATTGTAATAGAGCGATAGTTTTCAAACGAATTCACCACCTCCGATATGTAACTAAAAGTATTATAAGAGTAGCACAGCAAAAGCGTAGTGGAATAACTTGAGTACCAAATTGAATTAATGAACCAATTTGAAGAAATCAACCGGTTTTTTTAACATCAAGTATTAGTGTTTCGTTAATTCTTCATCTACCATTCGGTAGTGTCCATTTGGACAAACATCTCGTAAGGCCAATGGTTTTGGTTATCAATCCATCAGTCGGGACACCATGGGTTATGGGCTGCTCACTGGAAGGGCAGTAGAGGCGTTCGCGACAAAAAGGTTAACCCAAAAAACATTCAGGTCATAAGTAGTCATGAGTTAAGAGACACCTACTGTTTCAATATAAGTCGACGTGGACCAATCTGCGATGCGAAAAATGTGATTAAGATTTTGATACGAGACATCGTGGTACTCTATGTTCTATTCGCTGGATTTTTAGGAGATAGATTCGGAATTAAGAAATCAGAGTGCCGACTCAATCAAATCTTGTAAGGTTTTAATTGCCTCTCAATTTAGTTTGATTGAAGTTATTAGCAGAATATCCAATTTAATAGATCTTGATCTCGATTCCACTCCTATATAGAACCGACCTTTGAGTATTGAAAAATCTAATGGAAAAGATGAGTGTAAAATTGTTAGCCTAAAGTTGTAATGAAGAATATTATTAGAGGGGAGCGACGAAGCGTGATATAACTACTAAAATCGTTGGTTGAATGAGAAGTGTAGATGGTCGAATTGAACTATGATGGGAGTGACAATGTAATTACGATCCTGTCAGTTTGAGGACAAACTTATCTTAAGAAGGGGAGATATAACACCCAACACCCCAAATCCGCCGAGTCTAATTAATCATATAATGTTTGATTCGTATGATAATTAGTGTGAGTTATTGGAAGGTTTAAGTCAAAGTGAGCCATTTAAAGAATTTACATTTTTGTTAAAATCTAAACTTAAGATTAAATACCATACCCCAATTTTTCTTCTTAGCGTTTCGAGAAGGGCGTTTGAACAGTAAGAGAGTATATAAATTTGAGAAAAAAGAGGACATGCAAGTAAGTGGTATTGGGCACATGAGATCATTTCCATGTGTGTCCTCCATCTTCTACCCGGGGGAACCCATGAATATCATTTATATCATTTTATTGCATAAATTAAGACTTTTAATTTAATATATAGGATTTCTATTTTATTTTAAAATTCAAGGAAATCGAAAGTGACCCAATTGTGAGTCATAGGTTACACCAAGAGCCATTGAGGTGGGCACATGGGATTGAATCCTATGGTGTCTTCCAATTACACACACAATCACGTAAAGAAAGAAAAAGAACAGTAAGGGGAAACATGAGATTCTAGTGGAAATAGCACATGGATTTTAAATCCCATGTGTCTTGGACAATATACCCACATACACCACACCACATACATCACACGCGACAAATGCGAGAGAGGGATGAAGGGAAGAGAGAAAAGAGAGAAGGCGGAGGAAGAAGCAAGGAGGTTGGGAGAGCTCATCCAGTCAAAAGAAGTCATTAAGACTCCATCAATTTCAAAGGTGAGAAATCAACTTGTAGTTTTATATATGGTTATATGTATAATAGTTGGAGGAAGTTATAGGATTTTACCTTTTGATGCACTTAGGAGAGTTTAAGTTTGTAATTAGGAGACTCCCTTTAGTCCTAATTGGGGGTCAATTTGGCTAGCTTGAAGTCTCTTCCCATTTGAAGAATTAGAGGTTAGAGTGAAATCCCAAATTTTTTTAAAGGTTAGGGTTTTTAACTTTCAATCTGAGATCCTTCTCTTAATAGTTTTGTTCTCTTTCATTTTGAGATATTTCTATTCACTGAGAAAATTTTTTAGATTCCTTGAGTTTGGAAAGACTTGGTAAAGTTTTTTTGTGAGAAGTTTTGATTTAGTTTGAGATAGAAAATCGCAAGTTCTGGAAACCGGACCAAACTTAGGATGTCAACTTTAGGACGACCCATTTTAACTTGGAGGTTGTCAGAAGGGACTAATTCTGAGTCAACCGGGGTTAATGATGTAACAGACAATTGGGTGGGGGGTGGGTATAGGGAAAAAGTCGAACAGGCGGGTAGAACCCTTAGAGCAACGCGAGAGTGGGGGTAGAAGTGGGGGAATAATCGAGCACATAAGAAAAACCTACAAAAACAACTGTAATACGAAAGGGGAGGAGAGAAGCCCACACGTGCCGCCTAATTCTTAACTTAGGTTCTGCTCACAGCTGAAAAACTTGTCCATCTCACGCCACTTAAAGGACATGTACCACTGGTCGACCTAAACTTCAACTTAAGGTCGACCTAAACCTCAACTTAGGACGACTCTATTTTAAACTTAGGTTGTCGAGAACTTTCTGTCAAACTTATGAGTGTCCAAAACTTAGGGTCGACCTAAACTTCAACAACTTAGACGACTAACTTCACTTTAGGTTTTCAACCTTTCTCCTTAAAGAAATTTTAGTGCGTCCAATATATGTGTAGACTCTTAGGCCTATCATTAAGAGGCCAAGTCCGTATCTACAAGGTCAATCCTTAAAGGGTCTTTTATCTCTTTATATAATAGAAACTTAGTTATTAAACATATTGTATCCTATGTCTTTATATTTTTAGGCAACGCCCAAAACGTAAACAACTACCACGGAAAACCGGGTGAGTTAAACACGATGGCCATGAACAAAATTTGTTATTTTCGAATGGTTTTCAATACGTATTATTGTATATAATCCAATTTTTTTCATGTTTTCAGCATTAAAGTATGTTATCTCAACAAATGCCATGTCCTCAATTTAATGATAATGTACGAAGAAACCCATGGATGTTTATTTTTAGAAGTAAAACAAATATGTTCGAAGTATATAGTATGCATGTGATGCTCGGGGCCCCCTTGGTGGACTTTATCTAGCCTAATGGTCCTGAATGTAAATGAGGGACTGAAGAAACATTTACAAGGGATATCTCGGCCTAAAGAAAGCCACCCGACCTAAATATGGTCATCATGTTATTTTAAGAACCGAGCTGTTACATTTTCATGATATGTTTATGTATGTTTACGGAAAACAAGTGAGCCCTGTTTATGCAAGATCAAGTTAGTTAACTAATGTTTTCAAGAAAGTTATGTTACGCTCACTTGTGTTTGACACGTATAATGTAGTATGATTGAAAGTAATCCATAGGTATTTTTACGTTCATAGCATCTTCTGTTTTGTTAATTTCACTAACTTTTAGCTTACGTTTTCGAAAACTTTTTCAGGAAGCCAATCCGAGGAGCCTTAAAGAAGAAAGTTACGCCTTGCAAAATCATAGTTTTGTGGCCAAGTGGCCCTTAAATGTGTTATGACGATAGATTAGACCTACGGTATGTAATTATATTGGCCACGATAATGTATGTACTTAAGTTGGCCTTATAAATTATGTAAAGTTTAAATATTAGGCACAGCTCTGTATACCTTGTGTACACCCAAACGTCAAACCTTTTATATTTTTAATTATTATGAACGTTTTTCGCGAAAAATTTACTATCATTTTTAAATGATATGCACAGGTGATCAACGCTTCGAAGGTAGTCGGCCTTGACGGGCAAGCCGTTCGGCCATACACCGCGACCACGACGCAAAGCCCGGGTTGCGCAGGAACGTGACACCTGAACTTGTCGTTTAAACTTTGTCATCTGCTCAATGTTTCCTCCTATCCTCTTCTACTTTCTATGTTTTTAGATTGAGCGACAATCTCATTCAAAGATCCTCACAATACAGAGCTGGATGAAAAACCTCCTGATGAGTGGGTAACCGCAATATATCTAACTTTTTTCTCTATACAGTCAACTCGATCTCGGGCTTTGCTTCCCCTCTACGTTCCTTGGCCTCTTCTGGGCGCATACCTTCTACAATATACAAACATTTAGACATATCTCATAACACTTAGCTACATTACCTTTTAGTATAGCATAGCACATAATGTATATCAACTAGACAGTCTTAGACTTCTATCTAGACGTGACTCTATCTTATGTTGTAAAACCTATAGCTTTGTACGTATAAACCTATTGCTCTGTACCCATCCCCCTGTCACGCCCCGCACCTGGCCTATGCCGATCGTGGGGCCACTGATGGCCGACGGCTTGCCCGCCAAGGCCAACTACCTTAAAACCTGATGCATAGTCAATTCAGACGATATAAAATTTCTTTTGCGAAACGTAATCATAGCTACGAAATATTAAAGTGTTACAAATCCATCCGTTACAACGAGTTGTGCCTAAGTTTACACTTTACTACAAAAAGGATGGCCACTTAATTATACTACATCCCCCTGGGCCAAAATACAATGACGTAGGGTTTAGTCATCATCATAGCACATAAGGCCCCATGTCCACAAAACTATGATCTTACAAGGCATACCCTCTTCTTAAGGCTTCCTCATATTGACTTCCTAAAAAGGTTTTCGAAAACATAGGGTAAATTTGTTATAACAACATATGCATGAAGTTTAAATACCATGGTGATTACTTAAATTAATATCATACTACATCATACGTGTGAACAAGTGAGCATAACCATAATATTCTTGAAACTTAGTTCATAAACTTTTCTTAAAGCTTTTTCCAAGCTTCCATAATGGCTTCTTTTTGGCTTTGGATGACTTCCCAAGCTCTCCCTTTCTTTCTTTTTCTTTCTTCTTCTTCTCTGCTTCCTCCTCTGTCTTCTCTCCTCTCCCTCTCTCTTTCTCTCTCCACGGTGTGCGTGTATGTGGGGATTTAGAATTTGGTAAAATGTAAGTGAAGTAGAGTTGTGGGTTTATTTGCTGATAAGGGAAATTATCCATGTGGTGCGTCCTCTTAATACCGTTTTCCTTTTTTATTTTGTCATTAAAATTTCCTGCAATCACCGTTCAACAT
>CM018899.1:10337848-10346661 GCA_009663005.1 Actinidia chinensis
TGCCACTTGCGTTCATTAGAATGTACCTTTTGATTGGACCCACAATGTCCAGAGAAGCCTTTTAAACTCCAAGCCTTCTCACCACACCACCCCGCCCTGATTATTAGACACCCAATAGGTCTCTTCTGTTTGAGTTATGTGTGATGCGAGTGACCATTCGGTGAGGGCTATTTGATCAAAGAGTAAAATAAATCCATATGTCATATACGATGCTAGCAAAACCTCAATGATACCCGAATTGAATTTACACATACACCACCATAGAAAAGAGCTAAAGTCACATGAGCCATCTTACCCCGAGCCATTATACTGACTTTTCGATTTTTGGGGTATTGATTTCATGGACCGGTTTTCCTAATTCATGTGATTATTTATACATTTTAAAGTGGTCAGAGACTACGTGTCCCAAGTGGGTAGAAGCAATATCGATTCATACAATGACTATGCTATTGTGGTCAATGTTCTTGAAGGGATCATTTTTTTAGTTTGGTAATGCCCCGAGCTACTCATGAGTGATAGTGGCCTCTCACTTGACTGTAAATCGATCGATATGACGTCTAATTATAAAGTCTGGGTGATCAAAGGGTGGGTTCATCTTTATTATCCCCCCTAAACACAAGGCCAAGTTGAGTTAGTAAAATAGGAACATCAAACAAGTCCTTGAGAAACTCGTTAACCCTAATCTAAGGATTGGGTCCCTTAAGGTTAGTGATCGCTTATGGGCATATATGACGGCAATACGACCATTTTAGGGTCATTTTCGGTACAAATTATGTATGAGAAAAGTGGTGCCACTTTTTAAGTTAATTTGTAACACAAGGCTATTGGGTGATTCGCCATTTAAATAGAGTCTTGATGAGGTAGGCCCTTACGATTTTTAAACTCAATGAGCGATGAATACGGAATATGTGTATGAAACTCCCAAATTTCAAAAGCAAGATGAAAGCTGTCCCCGACCAACAATTTTGCGTAAATCTTTTGAAATTGGGCAAAGACCCTTCTATATAATTTCCCGATTGCATTTATTTTCTAGAAAAGCTGCAAAGTAGAGGTTTGGACCTTTAGTGGTGGTGACATATCTCATCCATCAGGCATTGAATCAAAACCCAGGAACGAAACTTTTTTAAAAGTCAATAGGCATCGATTAACGCCCTATCTTGAGCTTGAGAGAGAAAGGTTGAGTACGTAGATCTTACTGATCTACTGTCTTTTGAATGAATTGAGGATAATAACCTTCTAATGTCTGTGGTACAATATGTCCATTAGATCAGAGTACTAACTTCGTAGATTTGTTTTTGTTTTAGGGTAGTTAGAGAAGTAGTTTAATTTCATTTTATTTTAAAACAAATGAACTAAACATTGACTCTTATGTTCAGATCAAAGAGTATTTTGCATTGAACCTGGTTCAAATATTGTTTTATTTTCAAATGCCTTTAGGCAAAGCGTTTGAACGCACAAAGGCATGTTTTTCAAAGCAGTTTTGTTTTTTACAACCTACCATGCGAACTCCTTGGGCAGCGTTCTAACGCTAAGCCCCGGGGCAGTTTTTAAGTAAAGATGCCCGACATTTTTTCTTTACACATAACATAACACTCCCAACATTCACGCAAGAGAGAGAAAAAGGGTAATTTTCAAGAGGGGGTTCAAAGCTTTCCAAACTTCCTTCCTTTTCATAAAATCAGGTAAATCTTCAATCATCTATCCTTTAAACTTCCCTAGTTTCATAGATTTCCAGCCATAAAAAGCCAGGTTTTTGATTTGGATTTTTTCTATTTCAATTGAGGTTCATGGTTTTTAACAAATACACACACTCAATCATGTTTGTTTCTATCAATTATTTTGGCCAAGGATGCTTTAGGATTGTTGATTTTGAAACCTGTGGGAAATTCGTGGTTGAACCTTCTATAAAAATATGGTTTTTAAGTGTGTACCCAAGTTGTTTTGATAAAATCCCCAATGAACAATTGTGTTCAATTGTGAGGGAAATGCTTTCGCTAACTCATCATAAGTGTTCATGTTGAGTTTTTGGTGACATTGGTTTCAATCAATTCATGCATGAGACTTGATATTTAGACTATGCGTACACCAATTGTTCGATAAAATCCGAAGGAGAAATAAAGCCATATGGAAATCTAATGTTGGGCATCGTTATTGGATATTTATTTGTGTTGAATACTCTAAAATTGGGTTTTTCCATATTTGTAGGGTTCCTTGGATTCATGGGAAAAACACATACACACATAGGCACCTCACTTTGCATAACATTTGTGCATTGATTGTGACATATTTTTAATGCATTGTTTGGAATGATTGTGAATGGTATGTGGTTTGAACCAGTAATACGGAAATGGGAGGTTCGGGTCGTGCATCAAGTCGCAAGGTATCAAGCTCCGAAAGGGACAAAAGGGAAGGATAGAGAATTGATTACATAGATTATGACCACCCTCGTTTCCACACCTATAAAATTTAGAGACTTGTCTACCGAGTATTGTTGGAACGGGGTTTCATTGTGAGGGAATTTCATGTGTTTTGTTTTGAGAATTGCTATTTGGGATATCATGAAAGACTTCACTAATCGGGGATTATTTACCTGGCAAGCTTTAAAGTGGTAATCGATCCTTACATGTATGCTAAGAGTTTATGGCTACATCAGCACAAGTCGGTGACCGAGAAGGGTAAGGAAAGACAGATTCGCTGGGTTTGGAGGAAGAAGTTAACATAACTACGGATACGTTGTTGAAGTTTTTGGTCTCCTCGTGTTAAAAACCCCGAATTTGGAGTTTCTGGATGTTAGTATGAAACCGGATTGAACACTTATTTTCCACTAGTTGCTTAGAGGTGATAGACCTTGGGAATGGTGAGGTGCAATGCAATAAAACGCCGACTCAGGATGGTACCTCACATTGTTTTTATTTTCATGTTTTTCCTTTTTTTACCTTAAATTATTTGTCATGGGTGTTTACGAGGGCAATTTACTAGGGGGCGATTGCAAGAGAAAGAACCATTGAGTTCCTTTGTATGGATGTTTATGGCATTGTGTTTGCATATGAGTCATCTTATCCTAGAGGTTCTGTTCATTCACGATGCTCATGGAGTTATTAAAAAGGCACGGCATTTCTATCCCCATAGATCTCACTAGAACAGAGCCGGAGAACTATTGATAGGTATTCTCTTACTCGTTTGATGGGCAACAAAAGAAGAAGAGTTGGGAGGAAGGTACATCGGAGCTACTCTACTCTCAGGTGGGATACTAGAATTACAAAGAGGCAATTGCTTAATCTGAGGGTGTATTTTGATACCTGCCATGACTTACAACAAACAACTTACAACGATGATCTTTTAGTTGCTTGAGGAGTAGTCGCGCCGTCATATCTACTTTGCTCTAAGAAATAAAGGGTATACTCATTCTGATGCAAGCAGGAACGACTATGAGGAGGAGGAGTATACTAGGAGTTGAGAGTTTAGATTGTACTTTATTTTATCATCATTATATTCAGTCTAAAAACTCTTTTTGTTTTGATTATTCTGTTTTTATTTGTCATGTTTGGATATTTGGACATGTTTTGGATGCTTTATTATTTGATATTTAATTTTTGTTTGATAAATGTTGTTTATTATCCTTTTGTGAATGGTTTTAGTGCAGCAGTTGTTCTATGTTATAAGTTGGTAAAATAGATTTAGTTTTTCATTCTTTGTCAATTCGACAGCAAGGTTTATTTTCTATTCCTCCCCCCCCTCAAATCACACATTATGACTCTTTTGCATTCCATGTTCATAATATCATCCTTTCGTATATTGTGGATGTAGTGAGATTTTTTTTTAGTTTGTGGGACCATATCGATCATGGTTTTTTTTATTTTCAAAGATAGTTTGAACAACTAGTAAATTTTGCCCCCCCCCCCCCCCCCCCCCCCCCCCCCCCCCATAATATGATGTTAAATGGTTATCAATGTCATTTAGTTGTCATCTCAATACTTTACTATCGAGGTTAATATAGAGAGAGATAATTTTACAGTGCATGGTCGTGTTTTCAAAGTAAAACGTTATAAATCTACATAATGACTTCCATGAAATGGAGATTTTTATCCCTTGTGAGCTTTAGAGCCATTAATCATTTCGTGAAGTGATTTTACCTTTACTCAAAAAAATTTATGAACTCATTTTTTGAATAGCTTCCATATTTTTTGAATTTGGTTACAAATGTCAATGTGATACGTTGGAATTGTTGACACCGTTTTACATGCTCACACATATTTTGAATTTTGTTACATTGAGCCAATTTACGTATGACTTCTTTTCTGTCATTTTTTTTTGTAATCGTGGCCTAACAAGATCTTAAAAGATATATTGAATCTAAAGTTACCTTGAATATAGGGAATATAATATCAATGATTTTTTAGAAGTTGGACAAACAGAAGGAAATGGGAATGTGGAGAAAAAAATTAAAAAATAATTAGGAGTTCAAATTTGAAAAATGTTAAAGCAGGGTTGAAATGTATTCTTTATTAAGTTGGCGCATGTGTAGTGGCCCTCATATGTTGAGATATATACTCTGTATTACTGCTTAATTCTTTATTTTCTTCATACTATTCTTATATTCATAAGGCGTCAATACAAAGAATTGTCATGATTCCCTTTGAGTTCGTCCTATGTAAAAGCCATTATGTTAAATTCACACTGTTGTATTCACTGTGAACATGTTTCATGAAGCTATAACCCAGTTATACACTTTACATTTATGCGTTTTTTTGAAATTAGGGTGGTGCTATTTATGTTTATTTTTATACGTACTCATAAACGAGCAAAATCCCTTGAGAGAAACCATGTGTTTCTATATTGAAAGTGTGTGTCTTGTGGTTTTGAATCGAGGCTATCGTTGTTGTATGATGCATAATGGGGTTTTGATTTTTGGAGAATACGATTTTCAATTTTTAACACTTGGATCTCTCCGTTATTGCGGTTTCGTGGTTGTATGGCATGATTAGGTTCATTTGAATTGCTTGCATTGTTATATCGGGAACTCTGGTTTAAATTATTTGTGATCATTGCATGATCTGATATTTGTGGGTCATCATCACCGAAAGCCCCGCATCATACACCACTCGTCCTTTAAAGGGTAACCTAGGGTTAAACAGGCTTTGATGCATATGATCAAAATGTCTTCAGACTCTTACGAAAAGGAGAGATTATGTTTTGTTTTTTCTTAGTTTTTTCTAGGTACTATCAAAAGATATTAGAGGTGTGATTATACTTCATAATATAGTCAAGCTCCATTAAACTACCTCAGTTGGCCCTATATGAGTTAATTATATATTTTTAATATATTTATCGTATTTCATACGTAAAGTTGTTGTTTGAGTTCATTTGCAGATAAATGATGATAAGGAAGGATTGACCATAAAACTGTTTCGAATTGAGGGCCTGCTTATCAAGGATCATTGCCAAAAAATATAGAAGTCTTCACCTTAAGCCCTAAATGGAATGGAAGATGCGCTGTTGAAAAGAACTTATAATTTACATAAAGTCACGTCTAACGATCATATCAATATTGGACTACAAGAGTGTTCAAATAGACAAGAAGAAGACGGAGAAACGGCAAAAAAGGCAAAGATTTACACTGAGCATTCGAATGCCTCAGACCAAGAGGAGGAGCGCAAAGAAGTAAATTACGGGCAAAATGTACGGACATTGTCGAATGCCAGTATGGGCAAGTCTAATCTTTGGACACTATAAGGATTTTTAGGAGGCAATTTGGCCTTGGCATTCAAACCAGAATTTCAAGGATTAAGGTTCGAACGCTGAGAAGAAAAATAAAATTAGGGTTCGAACACTCTGTGCCACGTTCGACATACCGAAGAGCTGAAAATTGGGACTTTTGCCTTGGGTTTCGAATGCTAGATTTACCGTTCAAACGCCAATAGAAATTTTGGTACTAAGCGTGAACCCATTTGCAAGGCATTACTTGTTTCGAACGCTAACTAGAACATTAGGCTTACCATTCAATGCTGGTATTGGCGTTCGAATGCTAAGAGAAAAACTAGGCAGACTCGTAATCCTATTAGGACTTGAACTTGTAACACCCTATATATACTTTCTTCGATTTTCTGAACGAGACACGTACTTTAGGTTTTTAGAACTGTTTAATCCTAAATTCTATTTCTTTATATTTTTTGTAAACAAATACATGTAGTTCCTAATTTAATCAATATGATTTACATTTTGTTCGTTTATTCGTGTTTGATTAACAGTTTTTTCCGTCATTAATTCACATTTTTTAATTTTCAATATTCATATCAAATTATATGTGAGTATGTTTTTCATACTTGGTTATTCATGTTCATATCTATGAGTGTCTAAAAAAAAATTTTCCAACTTCGGGATCGATTGTGAAAATCGATTGTGATCGAGGATGAACATGGAGGTAAAATATTTTCAATCACCTTAGATTTTTTTTTTTTATATTGATTCTTTTTTGTTCTTCGTTCTAAATACTTTCGAAAACTTGGAGCGTCATAAATTCGGTAACAACGAGCGTGAATTGCTACCTTCATTATCCTGCCCTTGTAACATTTATGCTGAGGTGGGTTAGTTTTACGTTGCACAAATCGATGATGCACGACCATGCTATAAAATTCAAGATCTACTTTAAAGAAGTTGAAGATTAAAAGAACCATTGGTTTTTAAAAGTTTCCTCTTCCAAATCCGAACTTACGATGTACTTGAAGGATTGACGTTATTAAGCCTCTCTTGAAATTCCTGAGAAATCGATGGTTGGATCAATTGATTTGAGTTGCTTTCTTATAAATTACATCAGTTTTTAATTATTTTTCGTAATTTAGATTTTAATTTTTCAATTCTTCAAAAATTAAAAAATCAATTTTGTTTTCCTCTTTTTGAAGCTCATTTAGAATTAAGTTTAAGGTTTAATTTGATTGTTTTTGTTATCTTGTGTTCACTTGCACGCCTCCTCGTGGGAGAAATACTAAATACTCTTACTTCACATTTATTACACTTGACTACTATCAGCAAACCCATATACTTGCAAGTGAAATTCACTTATGGGAGCGAACACAAATTATCGAACCGTTCAATCGAGTCACATGAAGAATAAATATCCTATGCCTAGGATTGATGATCTTTCTGTTGACCAATTGAAAGATTTCGATCTGTTTCTCTAAGATTGACTTGATGTTAGAATACTCAGGTGAGGTTGAAGAAGGAACATATACCGAAGACTGCTTTTCGCACTCGTTACGGCATTTTGAGTTTGTAGTGATGCCGTTTGGTTTTACTAATGCCCTACCACTTTTATGGACGTGATGACCCTCGGATTTTTTTTTGGGCTCTTGGATGGATTTGTAGTTGTTCTTTGTGGATGATATTTTTTGGTCCTATCAGCATCTAAGGGAATATCCGGTCATCTTAGAGTAAGGTTTTTACAAACAAACTTTTAAGAGACCATCATTATAGTCCAAGTTGAGAGGTATGACTTTTGGCACAGGCCAGAAGTTAAATTTTGGGACTGTTAGTTTGGGTAATGGTGTTTTTTTGGTGTGTGGGGTGGTGAAAAACAAACGGATCCAGAAAAGGTTAAGGTAGTATTGAGTTGGCAACAACTTAGAAGTGTGTTTTTGAGATTTCGAAATTTCCTTGGGTTAGCTTGGTAATACCCTGAACACATTAATGCCCTTTATGTCATAAATTAAGACTTGTAAATTAAAATTATTATGAATGTTCCATTTTAAAAAAGACCCAATGAAAGATAGGTTAACTAGAATACTAGGTGGGCACATGCGAAATTATTTTTCATGTGAGCCTTAGTGTATATGCTCCTAAACCTACACACCCACCCACACCTAAACACCTTTTTCAAGAGAGAGAGAAGAGATGAAGAGAAGAAGAGGCGAAATACATAAGGAGAAGGAGAATAGGAGCTTGGAAACCCAAATCCAAGCCATAGGAAGACCATTGGAAGTTTCATCAGCTTGAAGAAGGTAACACTTTAATTGTAGATATAAGATGTCTGTTGTATGTATACGGTTGAGAGATTTTGAGTTTACATGCATTTAAGAGGTTGAGAAGT
This sequence comes from Actinidia chinensis, assembly GCA_009663005.1. Lineage (NCBI taxonomy): Eukaryota > Viridiplantae > Streptophyta > Magnoliopsida > Ericales > Actinidiaceae > Actinidia > Actinidia chinensis. Next base: position 10,345,932 of record CM018899.1, read on the forward strand.
TAGGTGTTGGGAGGACTCTTTGAGTCCCAATTGATCAATCATTAAGTTTGGAAGCTCCATGGAAAAGAATTGAGGGTGAGATTAGAAATCCCCAAAATATGAAATGTGGGTTTTTTGAATTTTCCACTTCAGATCTACAATGTCGAAAGATATCCTTGAGACTTGACTTGAGTTTATTGTGAACCCTTTTAGGTAGTCTTTGAACCCTGGGAACACTATGATGCAGTGTGAAAAATGAGATGAGGAAGACAAAAGTTTCGAACCAAAGAAAAATCGTCCGATGTTCCTAAACACCCACACCACGTTCCACGCCAAAGCCTGTTATGAAAAGTTATTCGTTGGACGTTCGAAACGCCAGGCGTTGGAACACCACGTTCGGACGCCAGGTGGCCCTGGACGCTCAACACTATATTTGGATAACGGGCATAACTTTCTCTAGAAATTCGGATTGAGACACATTTGAATGAAGCGTTGGAATGTAGACTTGTAGACCCTTACAAGATTAAAGTTTGTACTCTACCTCCTCATATATTGTGATATATTGGAGTTTAATTCACCCAAAATGTAACCAACAACATTGTTTTTTCCAAATGTTTAGTTCCTTTATTTTAAAATTGGGTGTCAATTCTTCATCTCAGAATGCACTTTTGACCATGAACTACCAAATTGAAGGTCCCTTAAGTCCTATTTTCAAATTAGATTGACCTAGAATTTAGAAGAATGCTTGAGT
>CM018899.1:10346761-10349261 GCA_009663005.1 Actinidia chinensis
GGAAAATTAAGAAAAACTCATCAAACCTTGCGTGCGCATAAACGACTGGGGACATATTCCAGGGATAGAATTGAAAGATGGTAAGAGTATGGGATTTTGAAAAATAAACTAAAAATCACTGATTTTGAGATGTTGGGGATGAGTTAATAGTGACTTTCAAAGCAAACTAAACCACAAAGACAGGATAGCTACACAACGCAAGTAATGAGCATTCTTGATCAATAATTCACAATGCATATTGCGGAAATTCCAGACTCATAGTATTAGTTGGACAAAAATATTTATCACCATTATAGATGACTTCTTCACGGGATATGGCTGTTGGTATCTAAATTCATGAAAAGTCCTAGGCTGTTGATGTTGACATCTTGAAGTTGTACATTTAATGAGGTCGAGAGACAAGTAGATAGAAAAAGTAAAAATAGTGAGGTCAGTAGAGGTGGTGAATTTTATGATAAATATGATGAGTCAGGGCCACAAAATCACTGGTCCATTTGCCAAACAATAGAAAAAGCAAGGCATTCGGTGCTCAATACACAATGCTGGTACGCCACAGCAGAATGGAAGTTGCTGTGAAAGGCGTTAATCGTACACTTATGGATTATGTTAGGAGTATGATGAATTCTAAACGAAATTGCTACCCAATTTTTGTTGGAGTTGAAGCACGTAAAAACCCATGTATATCTTGAATAGGTTCCCTAGTAAGGCGGTCCTAACTCTTCTTTTGATGGTGTGGACTGGTAGGAAACTAGTTTGAGACCATTTACATGGTTGGAGTTGTCCGAGCGGAGGCAGAAACTTAATCCCAAGAAAAGAAATTAGATTCTAGAACAATTTCTGGGTATTTCATTGGTTATCCAGGAAAAGTCTAAGGGGTACAGATTCTATGTCCCTAAACCATAGTACGAGAATAGTTAAAAACCGGAGAATGCCAGATTCCTTCGAGAATGGCGAATTAGTGGGAGTGAGAAATCAAGAACAAGTGGAGTTTAGGGAAGTAGAGTTGATATCCCAACAATTCTTCCTCGTCGAGAAGGTCACGTCCTGCAGGAATAACCAACAGTCGATAGGAGAACGATAGCAACATGTGAAATATAATGATTCTCCACTTCCACTGAAGGATATGTGAGCCAATTGAAAATATTGTAGAAACCACACAATCGGAGCTCTAAGAAGATCTCAGAGAGGAAAGAAGATCTGCCATCCCGAATGTTATGTTTGATGCTCTACAAGAATCTGATTTTGATATTAGATAAGAGAAGATTTGATTTGTTTTCATCATGCCATTAGAGTGATGATTTACTCAATGGGTTTGATGCGACATGAAGATGAGGTGAAATTATGTACCAGAATTATGATGTTTGTGGATCATCGTGAATTTGCTTCTATTGCTAAGAAAATCGAGTAAAATGGGTCGTAAGAACCAAGCGTGATGCAAAAGGCAATATCGAACGATTTAGGCGCAGACTGTGTGGCTAAGGGTTTTCACTCAAGAAAAGGAAGGGCAATCTGACTACAAAAGAGACATTTTCTCCAGTATCTAAAAAGGATTTCACTTAGAAGTTATTTTGGTCCTTGTAGCTCAGATATAACTTAGAGCATACATTAGATGGATTTTGTGCAAACCGCTTTTCTAAATGGTCGTTTGGTGAAGAAATTTACATGGAACAACTTGAAGGATTCCCAAAGAAAGGAAAAAAAGAGGCATTAGCTTGCAATTTAAAGAAATTAATTATGGACTTAAATAAGTTCCAGGCAATGGATGCACTTAAAGTTTTATGATACCATTACTCCTTCGGATTTAAGGAAAACGCTGTTGATCAGTGGATATTATCTGTAGAGATCAGTGGGAGATAAGTTATTTATTTTGGTGATATATGTGGATGATATTTTATTAGATTGCAATGATCTTAGTTGTATACTCGAAACCAAGGAGATTCTCGCCAAAACCTAAAAACTTTAAGATGGTCGATGTAGGTGAGACATTCGTATGTTATAGCATAGAGATCACTAAAGAACGATCTTGAGGATGTAGGATGTCTCAGAGAGGTATAGCGACTCGAGTTTAGAGAGATTTAATATGCAGTGTTGAACTCAGTAAGTAGATGCCACCTATATGAAGGTGTGACAAGTTAAATGAAAAGACAATACATTCAAGGAACCAAAGATCTAAGATGGCTCACTTATACGAGATCTGGAAACAGGTTAGAATGTGATAGTGGATCGGATAGTTGGATTCAAATTTCGCTGTTGTTTGGATAGCAGAAATCAAAATCAGGGTTTTTATTTTTCTTGTTAACTGGTGCGAAACAATTTCGTGGTGGAAGAGTGTAAAGCAATCTATATTGCTGCATTCACCGATGGAGGCCGAGTTGTTCTGTTGTGGCATGCTTGAGGGCCAACAGGTCATGCTTTTATGATTGGCGGAATTTTATCTCAGGACTGGTTGTGGTCGACTCAATGGCCAAGCCGGAAGGAGACGATATGTGTGACAACTCCG
>CM018899.1:10364261-10406761 GCA_009663005.1 Actinidia chinensis
TAGATTAGGTTCTTGATTAATGAATGTACTTTATTTTTGAAAACTCGTCTGTGCATAGCACGAGTATTGTATGATTTTGTCCCTTAGTAAAATGTGAGTGAATAAGTAGCTCATCTACCATATTTTTTTTCATTTTACCCCTTAATAACTTTTTTTTACTCATTTACTCTAATTGTTTTTTTTAATTTTGCCCCTAGTGATGTGATGAATAGTACTCCATTTGCAACCATTTTTTTTATCCGCAATTTTGACGGGTCCCTTGGTAACAAAATCAGCTTTTTTGTTTCGTTTGCCTACCTTCATTTTTTATTTTTGATTTTTCCCTATAAAATCACTCGCCCGTGCATATCACGGGCATACTCCACCTGTAATATATCTATATTTAGTCTGTGACTTTTACATTCTTACTTTTTTCAATTGCATTCCCTTTTCTTATCTTTATTAAAGTGAACTTACTAACATTTTAATAAAAGTCGTATTTTAGTAAACTCACCCAAATAAAGATAAAAAATAGCAGCAATTAAAGAAGACGGAGTCTGAACTTCACTAGCCACACATTTTAAAATAAGCATTTATTTTAAGATTTATACTTTGCAAATATTTATAAATTTCGTTATTGAATCTACAACAGAGTGGGGGCGGGTTTGGTTGTTGTGGTTGGGTAAGTCGAAAACCTGTGAGGGTCCGGACTATGAACAAAATTCACACGGATTGCGGGTCAAGCGTTTTTTTAATACTATGTTGTTTCTTGGTGCATGTTTTGTAAAACTCACCCTGCCCCCTACACACGAAAAAAAAAAGTTTTTCTTCACCTTTAGTTTTTAATATTTTAGAACACAACACTGTTACGGTCTCAGAATTTAAACTAAAATAAATTTACATAATTCAAAATACATATTTCAGATTCACTTATTTAAATAGGATCTATACGCTAAAGTTAATCTAAACTATTTATTTAAAATTCTATTTTTTTTAATATTTCTCTTTAGAGCAAGACTTGAATGCAAAACTTAGAAAAAACTAGTATGATTTAAGATGCGGTATCCAAACATGCAGTTGGAAACAACAGTTAAATTGGACCATCAAATTGCACGAGTTGGTCCATTATACCGCTTAAATGGTCTGATTTTGATTTCACTTATGAAGAGCCGATTTAAACAGTTCGGTTTGGTTTTTATTCTAGACTTTCAAACTGAACCGGACCTATTTATTTATGTTTGTGTAAATTGACCCTTTGAGCCATAAAAATTAACCAAATTGAATCAATTTGTACGTTTTTATTTGAATTTTTAATAAAGTCTTAAGCAAATGTAGAAGGGCCAAAGCCATATTCTAAAGTATAGAGAACATCTAGAATCATATGTTTTTCTATTTGATATCTAGAACCATCCACTAGTCTTGTGTGAATCTTAAATAAGAAGAATTTTCATGATTCTATTTTCAAACATCAGAATCCTATTATTTTAGAGTAAACAATGATTAAACATATACTCGAGGTCATCTAGTCATGTACTTATTATAGATTTGACCCGTCGAGATAATTAACTAAAGATTAAATGTTGTGATTTAAAGGGGGCAACGTAGCAAAAAAAACTCTTTGTAATTTTAATTTAGGTATAAAGTAAACGTTTAGAGAAAGTGACTTCCGAGACCCCCATTGCCCCCGTGTCTCCACACTCGTATTAGAGTACTCACTAAATTAAGAAACTACTAGTAAAAAACCGAAGCCTGTTATTTGTACGTGACTTGAACGAACACATTTGAATGAAAACTTTTATAGAGGATGCATCATTGCAGATTGCAAAAAGTCACCCAATAGGAGGAATCAACATCTTTATAAACATGAATCCAAATGGAATTATAGTGTTTGGCTTAAAAGTGTACGCATACATGGGAAATTTATTTATTTAAAATTCATCTTATTTTTTATTAGTAATTTTTTATATTCACGGGCACTATGTACAAAAAAAAGACCAACTCTTTGACGTACTCGTTAAAATTTTACAATCTAAAAAATAGATACGATTAGATAAAAGATATATTGAATGAATATACAAAAAGATACATTGCCATAAAATGGAGAACAAATTAAAAATTACAATGATTTTAAAAAAATTTCTAGTTTAGGAGAAATAAGGTGGAAAGAAATATGTGTTTTAGTTTTTTTTGGTACAAGTCCCACTAAAAAATATTCAAATGGGTAATATTTTTCATACTTTTGAAAAAAAAGAAGTGATATTTTTTTTTAAAAAAATAATTTTATGTAAAATCTCAATCGTTAAATTAATTTAAACAGATTTTGCAAAATATAGTTTTAAGAGAGAGAGAGAGAGAGACTGCAAAATCCTGTAAAAGATAGTGAGGGAGGAGAATATCTGAATATGTATACTGTATAGAGTGGGGTCCTTCAAAATGAAAAGAAAGAAAGAAAATGAAAATTTTATCGTTGGTTCCTTTAATTTAGGCAAAGTTTACATTGATCTCGCAAGTTTCAATTTGAACTCTTTTATTTCCAATCAGTTTTCAGTTTGACATAGTTTTTTTTTTAGTTAATTTTTAACTATTTTATCAAAATTTTATATTTTTTACGAAAATATAAATTTTTTTATTCAATTTAAAAAGGAGTTCACTGAAGGAAAAAAATATTTTTACAAAAAAATAACTATTTTTTTACTTTAGTATTTTTTTCCAAATTTGAATAAAAGTTTTATATTTTTAAATCTAAAGGCCAAAAATGGTTAGAAATCAAAAAATTATAATTTTTTAATCCAACAGTGAAATAGGTAAACTAAAGGCCAAAAATTCTTTAAAAAAATAGGTCAAATTGGGCCTTAATGTTCTTTCCATCCAAAGCTATAAAAAATATTAACAAAAAATGAATAAAACGACAAAAAAAGCACAAGTGACTTCCGTTAAAATTCTCAGTAGATTTGGGTGGAAGGACCGTATGGTAACCGATTGACAATTGCAAATTTGCAATTGTTCAAAATTGAAATTAGAACTTCAGGGAACAATGTGAAGCGTTTGTAAAACTACAGGACCCAATGTTGAAATTTACCCTAGTATTATCTTGCAGATTAATTAATTGGCTTGGCTGTAGCGTATTCCCCCTGTACCATCACCCGCCACGCGGCCGTGCGTCTGCAGCTCTTCTCGTCAACTCTCTCTCTCTCTCTCTCTCTCTCTCTCTCTCAGTCAGACTCCGAACGCTTTTCCGTCTTCCCTCTCTCAAATCTTAATTTTGAATATTTTAGTTCTTTATTTTTTTCTTCCACCCAAAGTACTTTTGCCTAATTTTTGGGGTCATATTTTATTAAGTTTTTGAGTGATCTTAATTTGGGAGTACAAAGAAGGAGGTTGGTTAATCTGTGTGGGCGAGTGGGTGGGTTAAGGTTTGGTTTCCTTTGGTGGATATTTTAGGTCTGAATTAGGCAATTATGGTGAGGAAGCATGGATGGCAACTGCCTGCTCACACCTTCCAGGTTAGGTTTGATATTCTCTCTCTCTCACTTCATTTTCGTTATTGTTCTGTTGTTTTTTGAAAAATCTTGATCAGGGTTTGGTTCAATGAGTGAATTTCCTGATGTGGGTAGTTGTCGTTTATGGCTGAAATGGGAGAAATGTTCCATTGTTGTGTATGTGACTAGTTGCTACATGAGTTTTGCTTACAAAAGTTGTGTGTGATTGTATTTTGCTTCTATTGAAGACATTATAGTATTGGCCTCCTCATGTTAAACTGTTTTTTGAATTCGTTTGTGCTGGCTTTTCATCACTGAAGTCTGAACATGTTTCTGGGTGCTCCCTATATGAAATGAGAGGAAATTGTACCGAATGTAGTGGTAATGTCCTTTTCTTTTCATGTTATTTTAGTGGTATTTTTTATAGATGCTTCTATACAGTTTTCAAAACTTTAAGATGTTTACGGATCTTCCTTAATTTTGCGAGTGCTTAAAAGACCTTACTTGTTTTTTGTTTGCTTCTCTCTTTGCATTTTGTCTCCATAATGTTCTTTTAAGATGAGTAGCAAGTTCAGTCCCTTTTAAACAAAAAATTGCTTGCTTGATGTGATCAAAAGATCTCCTATTCCTTTCACTCCACTAAAACCATAGCAGTCAAAGAAGGGCGGCAACTCTAGATTTCTTAAATCTTCTCCTTGGCCAACTAGCACTCCAAGATGAAAGAAGCTTCCTAATCAAACTAGACATTAACCAAACAACTCCAAAATTGAAAGCACCAGACTTTACAACTCCTTAAGCAGTACAAGAGCAGATGATCACATTCTCCTCAACACTTTGAATCATGCAAAGCCAATCTAGCCAAAAAAAAATCCGCTTCCTTAAATTATTGATGGTCAAAAGAGCTTCCGTTGACGCCTACCAAGGGGCCTTAGAACGCAAAACCCCCTTCCATGGAAAAGAAACACTCCTTCTAACGAGCTGATGATAAAATGAAGAAATAGAGAATACTCCATTTTTGCTCCCTCTCCACACCAAGGTATCCTTCGCACCAGTCTGAACCATCAAATTATGAGGCATCCACATAAAGGCCCCAAAGGACTCTAGGTCACATTCCTAAAATGACATCGGACGACAAGCGATCTTTTTCTTGATTTCATCTGTTTATTCATTCAACTCACAGTCACAAACGCGACGGAAGAACTTCTATTGGAATCCCTATCTAAGCAACTTAGATATATCTTTAGTTCATCTATATAACTTCTAATATCACACATACATCTCTTTCTTTCATAACGTAAACCAACTATTCCTATCTTAGATTCAATCATATTCTCGAATCATTCATCAAACCATCCACAAGAGTTGACTTATAGCTATTAAATTTCCATGACCCTATGCGACTCTCCCTTCCTAACGTTTGGTAAATCCGCAATTTTTTTGTAAATCTTCTCCCCTTTTTTTATCATTATAGTAGCCCAGAATCGAAATGGAACAAATTGATTAGGCCGAATCAATTATTGCATAGAACTATCATTGATTTGATTGATCCAAGTTCATGCAATTGATTTGTTATTAATTAAAATTTATTCTGGTCCCTCGTTGATGTTGAATACAACACGAGGAGGAATCATTCTATAGAACATACTTTTTATTTTTATTTAATCATATGCCGTGAGTGCCCTCTTCCATCTAAGATGTATTATCATTGCAGTCCCTCTCCACTCCAAAGTATTTTCCGCACCATTCTGAACCTGCAATCGTGAAGCATCGGCAAAAAGGCCCCAACTGACTATATATCCCATTCCTAAAATGACATTCGGAAGACAAGCATGGCCCCTTCCACCAAAGATGGTAAATTTAAAATGTTTCGGCTGTTAGAGCTGCGTTGTTGCCAGAAAATATGTTAGGTTAGTGTTGGTGGAAAAAACAGAGGTTGCGGCACGCGGTTCTCTTGATGGAAGGGCATGTGGAAGTCGTGTCTCCTAGGAAGGGTCGGCACATGGGCTAGTGCTGCGGTTGAAATCAGAGGGACAGATAGAGGGACTAGATTTATCCATGCTGGTCAATCTTGACTGCAAACAAGAGCTGCTCTAATTTATAAGTAGTGGATCTTGGTGGTTTTTCCGTTGTCCTAAAATTTGGTGTGCCTCTTTACTTCACGCCCGTGAAACTAAGGAAAGATGGGCTCCAGTGCCAGGTCCGCAGGGGTGGGTTTCTAGAGTAGTTTTGCTTGATCTCATGAGCCCAAAAGACTAACGAAAAATTCTCTCTCTCTCTCTCATGAGATTTTTGATAATCATATGTGGGATGCGTCATTTCACAGAAACGACATTCAAGTACAGGACGAAGGTTAAACGCGTCAATCATAGTTGTCAAAGGCGGTAGGCGCACCTAAGCACCAAAGTCTCCCTGGCCATAGGCTCAAGACACGAAGCAAAGTGCATGCATCATTGAAGCAAATCGCTTATTGTTGAGAAAAATATGGCAAATACATAACACAAACAAAAAATTCAAGGTTTACATAGGCAAACTGAAATCCACAAATTATGGACAGTAAGACGAACAACTTGAGAAGAATCTACCATTTCAAAGGCCACAAAAGCATTTAGTAAATGTTATTGCTGGAGGACTGTTGAAGTCGAATGTTCAATCGCTGAAGTCTGTTGAAGATATCACTTAGTGCTTGGAGTTGATTGCGGAAGTTTCAATCACAGGTTAGGGCTCAAAAGTATCTTGTTTTGTTTTTAAATATTTGGCGGAATTTGCTTGTGTGTTGGGGCCTCCAATGAACTTGCCAAAATCGAATGGTAGTTATTAAAGGATAGACTCAAATCACTTGTCTTCAACAAAGTGCATAAAGCTTTGCCGCTGCACCTTTAGAAGTGGCGCCTTTGAGCTCAGTCTGTGCCTTATTGAAGTTGCTAGCTCTTGAAGGTGCACAGGTTGTGCCTAACTGCATCTTGGGCTTACGTGCACTTTTGACAACTATTGAGAAATATGTGGATGGCGATGGCATGACGAAAGAAAAAAAATGAAGAGTTCCAAAGGGGCATTAATTTGGAAGATTCCTCCTACAGGCAGGAGATTTAGCCCTTGGGTGGTTAAAATTGACAATGAGATGGTTTTATCCACGGCGGTGGGTACAAATGATAATACTTGTAGTGTAGAAAGGAAGGACCATAAGACGATAGTGGTGGCCATGGGTGATAAAGAAGCATTTTCTTCTGGCCACTCTCTAATCACAAATGGTCGGTGTAGAGTAATACGTGACAGAATGACTCCATTTGGTACACTGAATTTTCTATTACAGGAGATGGAAGGATGTCAGGGGTTTGCAATGGAACCGGTTATAGGAGAGGATCAAGCTTCAAGGGGCTCTCTACATCGTGGTATTTCATTTGAATTTATGAAGGCCTTTCAGTTGTTTACCATATAGGTAAAAAAAATAAAATAAATTAATAACAATATTGACTTGGTGGCCTGTAGTGGGTTATCAAAGGTGAAGATGATGACAGGTTCTACTATTGGTTTTGCAGTTACAATATGTTGCCGTAATAGAAGGTGGTACATTAAGCAACCAAAGACATAGTGTGGGTAGTTCTACTTACTTCAGACTGCCATACATCCTTTAGAGATGGACAGCTGCAGTAGTTAGTGTAGTGTCTAGAAATCATTCTGTTCTAGAAATCATTCTGTTAGTACAGTAATAATTAAGCTATACGTTGTGCAACTGTTTTTTTTAGGTAGAATATGCCCGCTTCCGACTTTTGTTTAGGGGAAAAAAGTCAAAAAACTTATCTCATGCATCTTGTTTGACCTTTGTAAGGGTGCAACAATTATTTTGATAAAAAATACTTTATTATGTGGGCTAATTCTGATGTTGATACTAATTGGTTGATGTAGGGGAAATCTGACTGATAAGTCAATTAGGGGGCAGTGCAATTCCAATTTTAAAATATAGAGAACATGGTGTTGTCTCTTCAATTGTCAGAAACTGTAGTGGCCAGTGTGTTTTGGTGTGGTCTTCCGTCTTCATTATAACTAAAGAACCTCAAACTATCACGTGGCCTTTTCAAGAGACTAAAATTACTTCTTGCTATGTTTGGAGCACATAGAGGTAGTTTTAGGCTTCCAATGGGTTTCTCTACTCTGTTTGAGGGACATGTTGCTTGATGCATATGCAAATGTATAGATGTACCTTTTTTTGTTGTTGGTATAGAAGTATCATGCCCAATATAGTATCAATTATGAGAAAAAGGGGGAATAGCTTCTCTTTTTGTTGCTATCAACTGACTATAAATGCTGTTGGGGTTACTGTAACAGCATTTTTCCTTGGTGATATCTTTTCTTTCTGTTTATGTGTGTATGTGAGTGAGTCGTATGGCAATTGTACACACATGAAGTTTGGTTTTTATTTTTCTTATTTCAGTCTGCTTTTTGTTTGGGGTTGTATCAGTTGTGAATGATATTCAGTTTATTGCAATATGTAACCTTTCTTTTTCAATATGGAATTAACTGACCTATGTCTTCATAGTACTGTCAATTTTTATCACATTTTGTAAATAAGTTACCGCTGCGAGTTTTCATTACGATTAGAGCAATTCTATTTATCACCTGTTTTTTGTTACCATTTCATATCATCATTTCACATGGCAAGATATTATTTCTTCACGTTATTTCCTTGATGATTATTTCCAAATAATGAACTAATCATGAGTATTCAAATAAGTGGTGCTATTAGACATTGATAAAGAACCGGGTAACATGCATTTTTCTTAGGATTATGAAGAAAGTAATTGATTTTCCTTCCATTATTTGCATTTTTATTTTAGTTTTTTGCATTTTGGTTTAGAAATTAGAAGGGTAAGGAAATTACTTTTGCATCTTTGATGGATCATGACACGAATGAAATATATATTGCTTCATACATGAGAAATGCTACACTCAGGCCGGGCATCAATTCTTTGTCCGGTTTGTTGCTTTTGCCAGCTCAATCGTGTCTTATTATTATTATTATTATTTTTTTTTTGTGTAGTGTTTAAATTGTCCTGGAAGCTTCAATCAGTGTAGCTTTTCCCTATTTGTAGGGTTTTGGTGGTATCTCTGTTCGTGCTTTTATCTGTCTCAAGCCTTGAGCTATATTTTCTTCTGTGTTTTTTCCACTAGTTTATTATATTGATAGTTGAGGGGGAAAAAAAAGAAAGGAAGTATTATCCCTTCTTATTTTGGTAAAAGTGTGAAGGCTTCTCCTGTCATCCAGCTAACAATTGGAAAGGCATTTACCACTTTTCAATATAATGTTTTTTTTCTATTTAAGTTCTTGATTGAAATGATGGACTGGCCAGACTTGGATTCGACAGTTTCTGTTCTATCTAAATCTGGATTAGGTTGCTTAGCAGGCCCTCCTAATCAAGCCAGATTTGGTAAATCCGGTGTTGATTCAAGTTGGTCCTACGATCGAAGCCTTTAATTTCCTACCATTGCTTGATCTATTGCTAGCCACATTATTATTATTATTATTTTTATCAGATTTTCGTTTGCTTTCTGTTTATTTGTGTTTTCTTATTTTTTGGTTGAATTCTTTTACAATTAAATGATAATGTGATTGGGTAACACCTGTCGTATTGATAATGATTTTTTTTTGTATCTCTGGTCGCTCATTTCGTATTCGGATATGAAAGTGGCTTCTCTGGTAACTTGTAATACTGATAAATGGAAATTGTTGATCTCCCTGGTACTTGGTAAAATTTGTAGAAACTATTTTCTGTGCACCATGCACTCATGCAGTCATCAAGATAACTTCATGATGGCCATGACATCACTTGACTACCATTCATTTTTCCTTCATATTCTTGTTGAGATTATATGCATGTCTAATGATTTTTATTGTTCCGCAAATGACATGATGTCATATATTGAGGTGTCTATCTTTGGTAATGTATTTTATCTAATGGAGCCAAGTGCGTTGTGCAGTTTTGAGTTAAAGTTTTTACATTTGTGGGTGATTATTCATTAAACTTTGCTCTTTTCCTATGTAGGTTGTCGCAATTACCGTGTTTTGCTTGTTGGTTGTTGCGTTCTATGCTTTCTTTGCACCTTTCCTCGGAAGCCACACTTGGGAGTATGTCTTGGTTGCCACTTACTCACCAGTGGTAAGTGAACTTGAATAATTGCTTACTCTTTCAGCATTTATTCAGTAGCAGTTGATAAAATACAGTTGATCTGACAAGTGGTTCTGAGGAAGTATTATGTTGAGAGCACTAAAATAATTAAGATATCTACACCCAAGTTCTATATTCCCTTAGTGTATGGTACTTTTTCTTCGGAAAATAGTAAAAAGGAAGGCATTAAATCTCTGGAGTTGCTTCAAAAAGATACAATTCCTCATCATCTCGCCGTAATTCCACTATGATGTCCTTCTGGTAAGCACAGGTTTATTTAACAGTTAGGAAGTCCAGATTAAAAAATATATAACATAATTTATTAATTAATAAGTAAACAAATAGGTAAACCAGTATAAATTAACCTCACAGCTTTGGTTATATCCTGGTTTCTGGAAACAAACAAGAAGCTGATTGTAATGGCCTAGTGGCCGATTTTGGTCAGAACCTGTGCCTTTTCTTGAACAGAGCTCATTGCACATATTCCAGACCATTGCAGAGGAATTAAAAAATGATAGGGTTGGGTTCTCTTGTGCCTTATCTATAGATAAGATAAATTTGACGATTGCTGGAGTTATAGAGCGAAAGACTTTACCTGGAAAAACCTTTTCTGCTAACGAGTTATTATGTAATTGTTATAGTATATCTATGGTTTGGATTTAGTTTTGAATCTATATGTGTGGTGTTTCTGTTCATGCTGTACTGCGGCACTGCTTGTTTTCATTCTTTATTGTTGCGTTCTACTGCATCAATCCTGCTGATCCAGGCATTATGTCTAAATTTGACTACGAGTTTAACGAATAAACGCATCAAAGCGTGGTCATCAGCAAAGTCCAGAAAATTTGATGACTGGGACTGCATCACATTCTTCCCCATCATCAGCTCTAGAATTCCTTGCGTAGTACTCCAGAGTGAAGGTTCAGTAGGAACGAAAAAAAAGTGAGAATTGACATGTCATTCTGTAGTATTTCAATTTTTTTTTTAGAGAGCCCAGACGCATTGTCATATCTCTACTGTTATCAAGTCCTATATATGCATTGTAGTATTAGCCTTTACTACATACCATCTTCCAGTTCTACTCAATTGTGGCATTTAATACCCCAATCTGCATCAGTGGCATCATTCTTTTGCTTCACCTCATAGCCTTACGGCCCTTACCACTATCATCCTGTTGTGGTTCTGCTCTACCACCGTGTAACTGCTAGCTTGTCTTTCTTCGATATGGATTCATGCATGTTTATTTGCCCACTGCATTGCAACCCAAGTGAAGCACAAAATGATAAGTGTGACAAAAAAAAATTCATGGGATGAAATCCAAAAGAGATTTTACCATATTTATATTCCTTGCTTTGTTTCTTTTTTTTTATTTTCTTTTTTGATAACTGGGTGCCCAGGCTTGCTTGTGCGCACCTCGACTAATCCCGGGGCCTTGAAGTTAACGACCGGGCAAACTTCCGGTGGCTTCAAGGTTTGAAACATTTGGCCATCATGGAATTCGAATTTGGCTTGTCTTGTTTCTTCTTGTTGCATCTTTTAGGTGGTTGTAGAAGTAAACGGGAAGGGAGGGAGAGAGGGACTATTCCCTTTATGCCCCGAATTGAATTGACTACTGTGACCATATGTCGGGCCTTGAAATTTACTCTGGATGCTTTCGTGTCCTGCAGGTGCGCAAGTCAGCAACACTGTAGAAGTTGTGATAATGTTGGATGGATTTGATCACCATTGTCGGGTATACTTATCTGTTCCTAGTGTTAATCTGCAAGGCCTCGGTTCGAAATAATTCAACATATTTCGCGTGAAATTAAACTTCATTATTGATTACCACAGTGGCTCAACAACTGTGTAAGGAAGGAAAAACTACATACTTTCATTTCTCTTATGGCCATAAGTGTTCATTTGGGTAGTTTTGGAGGCTTACTTCTAGTTTCTATAAGCTAAGTCTTTTACATTGCTATGATCGATCTCTCTCTCTCTCTCTCTCTCACACACACACACACACAGCTTGTTACTGAAGCCGGAGTTGGCATTGCGGTTCTGGTGCGGTGCTTTATTAATAAGAAAAGCATGGAGGCTGAAATAGTTGATAGACTAGGGAATGGTTTCTCTCGTGCTCCGTTTGCAACTGTTGTGGTATATGATATATCGCAATATAAACATGCAATAGACCAAAACTGGAACTTGATTATTCTTGGTTGAGATTAAATTCTTATGCTAGCGATTGAATTAATTTGATGCAGGCTCTTTGCACGGCAGTTTCATTACTGGCATGTGTACCCTTGGGAGAACTTTTCTTTTTCCGTATGATTCTGATTAGAAAGGTCAGTGCAGAGGCTCTGGCATGCTTTTTTTTACATAATGCTCGATTTGGTCACTGAGAATGGTGGACTTCGAAAGAAATCATGAAGTTCCATATTACTGTTATGATTGGATTTTCTGGTTGTAAAGTCCCAGTTTCTGTTTGTCTGGCAATTCATAATGTGAATCGTGTTTCAATTAAGATTTATGCATAAATCAATATGAATCTATGAGTGTACCTATTTCGGGATAGAATCGGTGATGAATATTACGATTCATGTTTTGATTCATGATTCATTCATAATTTATGATTCATATGATTCTTGAAACAGACATGTCCGGAGGAATTTGAGCCTTGTATCGAGTTTTTTTTTGTAAAGAACACCAAAAAGTTTTAGTTCTTAGGCCCGGTTCGATATTGATGGGGAATTGGACTATCAAAAACATGCGTGGCCCACCATTTGAGGAATTGTTCCCTACTCCACCGCCCAACAAACATATTCCCAGGATTGGATTATATTTCTTATACCAAATGGTGGCATAAAATGAAACATGATCAGAGAAAAATGGAAAAACTGATGCATATTTACTTTAGTAGCTATCTGAATGGTTTAGATCTTCTTTTCTTTTTTAATTTTTCTTTTCTTTTTTTCTTTTTTCTTTGGTTGATTCATTGGATTAGGGTATTACAACGTATGAGTATGTTGTGGCAATGAGAGCCATGAGTGAGGCACCTGCAGGAGCATCCGTTGATGAAGAACAGCCAACTTTGTTGTATTCTCCTTCAGGGTCTGCTACAACTGGCTTCAGCGGTGGAAGTTCTCTGGGTCTGCAGTACAAGGGGGCATGGTGCACCCCTCCGAGGGTATTTGTTGATTATCAGGTATTACTTTTTGGTTGTACTTTCATCTCTATATCTCTCCGCGTGAAATACAAAATGAGAAGCAAACACTATTGAGCACCAGAAAAACGAATATGGGCCATGGTTTGGTCGTCAGAACCTTATCTGGGCTCCTGCACAACTGGGAGTTGCTAAAAGGAAGATCACTGACCACCTTAATGCCCTGATTCATGTTAGATTGTTTCAAAAAGAAAAATACGTAGTATTCTTGTTGGAAATTCTCTTTCATTTTTTAATTCTAGTTGGCAAGCTAGATTACTCCAAGATATCGAGGATCTTAATGTTAAACATCAAACATAAAGATCCACTTAATTTAACCTCCAAATGATTTCGTGATTCTTTAACTTCTTACTGCTAAAGATGTTATCCAATTCTCGCTGCAGCCTGATTTTATCATATTGATATTGTTAGATTACCATTTTCCCTAAAATTTAACCTGTCATATGCGACGCAGTCTATACGCAAAGGCAAACATACGAAAAACAATAATCTGTATGTATGCATACATATTTTTGTTGATGAATGCTGTATTAGCGAGCAAACATGAACCATGGTTAGAAAACCATGCACTTTGCGTAATCTGTTGTTTTTGCGTAGTTTACAGATGAGCTAAGTGCTAACTAGCAAATGAATGAGGGATTAACATATCTTGTTTTGGGTCTGGTTATTTCAGGAAGAGGTAGTACCTCATTTGGAACCTGGAATGATCCCGTCAACAGTTGATCCAGATGCAGCAGGAAACAAGGTAACTAAAAGGCCCGTTCGGATAAGTGCCTGGAAGCTTGCAAAGTTAGATTCAACTGAAGCTGTGAGAGCAGCAGCAAAAGTCAGGGCATCCTCATCCATACTACGACCTGTTGATAATCGTCCTATGCTCGATCCTGAACTGAGCTCTAGTGATAACCTGGTGTCGTAAGCAGTATGAGCACTGACATGGGTGTAACTAAAGACACCAAGAACGAACTCGGCCTATCACCTTTGAGAAGCTCGTTTGGTCCGAGTCAAGGTAGCCGGGATGAATATGAAATGGGCATTCAAAGCGTTAGTAGCTTCAGCAGTCCAAGTCATGCTCACGAGGCGGTTACGCTAAGTCCCCTCCCTCAGGCTGCTCATGGTTTGAGCCATTTTAATGCTGTTAGTTCTAAACCTGCTGTTGTCCAAGATCAACCCCGGACTTCAAAGGCTGCTTTGCCTCGCATCAACCACCCGTTGCCCCATGCTTCTGTCGGATTTGATGAAAAGATCATGCAAAGGGGTAGTACTGCTGCTAGGGATCCATCATTGCTCCCTGCTACCGCTACTAATCTCCTGAGAGAGGTGAAAAAGACATCTGTTGTGTGTGACCAAGAAGCTGGAAGGTATGTTTCGGTCCCTGTATCAGCTTCAGAAGCACGGAGCAGGTTGACAGGAGTGTCAAACCACACTGCTGAAATAGGAGTTCCGATAGAAGGCTGGCTATTCTGCCTCCAGGAACCCTCTTGTCATCCATCTGTCATGAAGGAACCCGGTACGCAGTCAGAGAGCTGGATGTACACGGGGGCGTCTATTTCTTTGGTGTACACAAGGGGTGATGGCTTATTCGAGACGGCATTGGATTGAGGATGAGAATTCGCTTCTTCGGACAAGGGCTTGATAGGGTGGTGCTGAACTGTATCGGGAGTCCGATTCAACAGGGACGCTGCCTCAAAGCAGCTTCCCGTGTTCATCCGCGGGGATCTCAAGCAGAATCCTCGGGCTGGATTGGGTTTGGAAAGTAGTTCTTCATAACTCAAGTTGCCACGAGAAACAAATATTGTGATTTTATTCTTTTAGAAGGTGGCTTTTAGAAAGTGAAGAAACCGGCTGGTAGGGAGCCTTCCTGGTTGTTACTCCTGGGAACCTTGCAAAGCATAAACAGGACAATCCCTCAATAATTGGCCTGGGTTCCAGTGGTTTCTTCTCGCAGAAAAGAATATTCTGATTTAACACATTGGGGTACTAGATTATATACCCCTTACAATGAGCCCAAGGGGGGTGGCTTATTTCTTTTTTAACCCCTGTACGATTGAGCTTCATCTTTAGTTTCAAAAGAATCATTTGGATATATCTCCAGACATTGTTTTACTCTTATAGACTTAATTCAGTATCTGTGCATTGTTCCTTCCTATTTCACTACACAAAAACTTCCAATGCCTTTTTTGGTTCGTTCAACCGTCTAATTTACAAATTATTGGTACGGTTATCGATTGTATATGATATTGGTCTTGTCTTGGTGTTCCCACGGAAAATGGCGGGGCAACAATTTTAGAAAGTAAACCATTGTTTTGGCACCACCGAGCTGGAACGGTGAACATAATGAAACAATGAAACCAACAACAAGGGCATGAGTAGATTATTGTTTATTTTTTTTCCCCCCCTTTATAATTCTGACTCTTTCGGTGGCATTGTCAATGTGCAAAGTCACTTTTGTGGAGCTTGGGCACCAAATAGGTGATATAGTCTGAATTTGAATGCGAGCGGATTGGGCATTGAATTACTATGGCGAAATTGATTTCTAACATCCAAAAAAAATGAATCTACACTCCAAAATAGGAGTGTAGAACTCAACACCATACTGGTTTTGGTTGATTTCTACACTCCTATTTTGGAGTGTAGATATCAAAAAATGGAGTGTAGGGTGTAGAAATAAATTTCCTTACTATTAGTTCGATTTTCATTCTATATACCGAATGTCTAGATGTCGATTGGGTCGGGGACTTGTAATAATTTTTCGTATTTCGAATTCTGATTTGAGCTCGTAATCCAGTACCCTTTCTGGCACGTTGAACTCTTTAATAGCCTACCATGTCCTTTGAGACCCAATTACCTCCATGGTAATTATTTTGCCTATTTTCGAAATAACAAAGAATACGAAGTGGCCCAATAAAATATAGCCACGTGTTTTGAAATTCTGACGTGATATGCCAAAATTAGTCTCAATTGATTTTAAGGGTGCTGATCGCGCATGTCGTAACTACAATGGGAGCGTCTCGTGTCAGCCAACTAGACCAACATTTGGTGCTGGTGGGGCATAGAATTATGACCTCTCTCCTCTCTCCTCCACTCTAATCAATTAATTTTTTTTTATTTGTTTTTCAATTTAAGGTTAAAAATTATGGAAACAAAGTAGAAAAATGAAATTATAGAAAAATTTCTGGTAAAAAATTAAAAAAAAAAAGTAGAAAATTTAAAAAAAAAAACTATTTCTTAAAAACAATCATTTTTGTTTAAAACAATGTGTTAGGTCAAATAAAAACTGTTTTTGAACAAAATATTTTAAAAAAAAAACAAAACTATTTATGTTAAAAAAAACTGTGTTAAAAATTGTTTCAAAAACAAATTAATTTTTGGTTAAAAAAAAACGATTTCAAAATAATTTTATGTTAAAAAAACATTTCCAAAAAACTGTTGTCTGTTAAAATAATGTTTTGAAAAAAACTTTTTAAAAAAAGTATCAAAATTAAAAAAATCTAGTCCACATGATAATTAAAAATAATCAAACAAAGGTCAAAGTATTTTCTTCAAAAAGTAGTGTGTTTAAATAAAATTTTTTATATCATCCATAATTTTTAACCTTAAATTGAAACTACCCTTTCTTAACAACTTATTTCTATTAATCAAAGTTATTTTTGCTTAAAAGGGTAAGATTAGTTTAGGCAAGTACTATTTTTTGTGACTCACGGTCAAACTACGAAAGAGGAATCCAGTTTGGCTTAGTTGTTTTTAAACAAATTTCATTTGATTTGGGTTTTGAATTTTTTCGGCTTTTATAAACGTTTGATAAAAATTTCATACTTAATTTCTGGTTCTATATATCGAAAAGAATCTCAAAATGTAAATATTTTTATTTATTTAAAAAAAATTTACTTGACAAATTAACTATTTTTTTTGTCTTCAGAATTTTTTTTCATAAATTTGAACAAAACTTTTATATTATTAGATTTCTCTTGTCAAAAGAAACGTAAAAAATTTAAAATTCTGATCAAATAATAATTTAAAAAAACTCAAAATTCAAAGCAGCTAAAAAATCACAAAAAATAGCTTGGCCAAACTGAGCCAGGAGCTTTTCAAAATTTTCTTGCAATTTATGGTGATGTAATTTAGAAAACATATCTTCTATAATTTTTTCTTGTATTTCACTTCCCTCCATTTTTTGCTTTCTATCATTCTTTTCCTCCTAATCAAACCAATCCTTTCACCATTGGAATAGCAATATACAAAGCATAAAGGAAAACCATGGGATGTTAGTGAAACTACTTATTAAAAAAATTAAGAAAAAGAAATAGGAGAGGCCTACAAAAATTAATTAATTAATATTTAGTTTAAATAACTAATGATGGAGTGGAACCCCTGATCTGCCCAAGAATCTCTAGCAGCATTTGACCTATAAAACACAAATAAATAATAGAAAACAATTAGATTTCTCAGCTGCTTGCAACCAATATAAATTTTTTTTTCAAATTTTAAAAAATATACAAAAAAATAGCTAATTTATTGAGTAAAAATTATATATTTTTTCTTTAGTGTTTTTTTCCTTCAAATTAGATGAAAACTTTTATATTTTCACACTCTTCTTGTGATAAATTATAACATTTTGATCAAATAGATAATTCTTTTTACTAACAACGAAAAACTCAAAAAATAGAGTACTTAAAAAATAAAATAAAAAAAATCTAAGTCAAACTAGATCAATATCTGCTCAAATTGTAGACTCAAGCTGACAGCAAACGCCGATAATCAGTCATCTAACTTACTAATTCACTAATATAAGAAAAAAAAAATTCTCATCCTTTTCAATTCCAAACATTCATTGAAATTCAATAACTAATTGAAATTCAAGAATTTAACGGTTCTCGTTGGCGACTCGGTTCGTGGATCATGGAGAGAAGATTGGAACATTACAAGTCAAAACACAACAACTAGTTAAAATCCGTTTCGGCCGGCAATGTTTTCCTGATCAGAATTGTTGTTGTCCTGAGTCCTCTCTCTCTCTCTCTCTCTAAATTGGTTTACTTTTATTTGTTTGATTTTGCAAGAAAATAAAATAAAAAAATATATATTTCTTTTTTTTTAATTTTAGAACAAAGAGGAAAATAATAATAAAATAACTTAAATAAATAAAGAAAAAAAAAAGTAAGAACGTGTAAAGAAAATTTTAAAATGAGAAAAGATAATAAATTTTTATGAGAAGAATGTTCAAAGAAAATGTTAAAATGAGAAAAATAAATTTTTTTTACTTCTTTTCCCTTCAAAAACTAGAAACCAAAAAGAAAATAAAATATTTTCCCCTTCTTTTCCGTTTCCTTCCGTAAATGTTAAACACACCCTTAGATTGTGTTTGGATCAAAAATTTGATAAGTAAAAAAAAACAAAAAAAACACACGTAGGGATCCAATGGTCCTAAACGGTTAGATTGTCTATTTTTTTCATTTCTATTATTTTTCCTCACCAAATCCTTTATCCAAACACAACCTTAATCTTTAGTGCATCCCCACTTCCTCAAAATATTTCTATAGTTATATTATATAACACTTCATATCCTTTAGCTTCAGTTAAATTTCCATTTGGGTCCTCGCTTTCTAATTGAAAAAATTAAGTCCTCACGTAATAATGTAGTATTATCGTAACCGTCTGTTTCAAACACATACGAAAAATGATCATGTGCATCTTTTTGTCATTAAAAACGAAATTATCCCCAGCTTTGAATTTTGTAATGAATTGTTTGGATATAATTATGAAAAATATTTGATGTATAATGAACTTTAATAGACCGAATCTTAATTTTTTATAACTAATATCAATGATATTAATAAGGTTGTTTAGAAGATATTTCATATTTAAGGAGGTGTTGGAACACACTATTTATTGTTGGGACTCATTTGTTAGGAATCTTCCCTATTAGGACTTGGCATCAAATCTCCCAATAAACTAGTTCAACACAAACAAAACAACAATATATTTCGCATTCAAATAATTAAAAATTTGAAATATGTGGCAAGCCATTCAAATCATTTTTTTTTTCCTTTTTACTCTTTTTAATTGCTATAGAAAAGGCTAAAGTCAAAACCTCTCAAGTAAACCCCAAAGGGTTAAGCTTAGTGGTTAGTTAAGCCAGCCTTTACGAAACTGTGGGATAGTGGATACTAGAATAGATTGAAAAAAATTGAAGATAAACATCTACAGTGACTGACAGTGGTTGTACGCTATTGGACCGCTCAGCAATACAAAAACAATGAGAATGACGGTCGGAGCTGTTCCGGGAATAGATCAACAATGGTTAAGTAAGTGACCGAAACTGTTGAGAGAGGAGAGGAAAGGTTTTTAAGCTTTAGATATTTGAAAAATGTCAAATATTGCCGTACCTTGATAATGAAAGGTTTTTTATAGAGTTAGTTCATGTCACGCCTGGAATTTTCGTTTATATATAAAATTAAACCATAATTCTTTATAATAAAAAAAAAAATAAAACTAGAAGCTGGTTCCCTCTAGATAATGGACCAATTCTAGAATAGTAGAGGTCCTGTAATGAATCCAAAAAAATATCATATAACATTCCTACCATCAAGGACCTCAATGTTCATACCCATTACCCAACAATCAAGCATCCCCACATGATATATTTAAATAGTTAAGTATCCAAGGGTTAAATACTTTTACAACCATTCTAAATAAATAAAATTAAATAGAGATGATACAAGAAAATAAAGTGTACATACAAAATGAACTTTTTGAATATACATCCAACATAATATAAATGGATGTCATCCATATCATGCAGCCCCAAAATAACAACAAGTCTCAGTGCCTTTACCTGCATCTTGTCACATAGTTATTGAGCGACGGTATGAGTTAATAACTCAGTAGAAAAAACCCCCATCTTTACTACATTTAAATGCAGATTTGGTGGCCCTGTGTCAGTGGTGGGACCTATCTGCATGATGCCATCTACAATAATTAACACTATTAAAGTCCAACAACATGTAAAGAATTTGGGTAGTACTTCCTCTGCCTCCGCCCGTCGGCGATAGACAAGTAAATTCCGCGGTTTCCCAATCAGATTGAAGGGCCGTATAACCCCATTTGGCCAAAGTCTGGTGTTTTATAAACACCCGGCTAAAAGCCCGAATCTATATTTTCCTCCTAACCCATTTTCTTTCTAACAACATTTCGATACATATACAAAATTTTCAACTCTACCCACAAATCATGTCAAATTTTCAAATTCATACAAATTGGGGCTTTTACCCTCATCACCCACAATAGTCATATTCAATCAACCACCATGCTCATTAACATCAAACTAAAATACATCTCATTTACACCTATTAACAGAAATTGAATTCTCCAAAATATTACCTCCATAAACTAACACAATACCTTAAAGTTTAATTTAATAGAGTACATATATAAACTAGGTTATCTAACAATAAACTTTAAATGGGTAAGAATTCCTACCAATGATGAAGTGAATCAACCTAGGGTTTGCAAATAGTCTTCAAATAATTGATTCTTGATTTTTGAGTAGAGCTTGTAGACTCCCACACCTTTGTATATCTAAAGTGACCAAAAATTTGGGATGTATAGCAAAAATTTGGACACGAGGCGGAGCTCTGTGCGTCGCGCACCGAAGAGAAGCCGAGAGGAGAAGAAAACAGGAGAAAGAAGGGGAAAAATGAAGTCCTTTGTCAAAAATTTTAGGATAATAATGATATTACACAAGGTACCCCTATAGTTATAGTTAACATTTCAAATTACTTTAAACTTTAATACTTCAATTTAACCCACAACCAACCTAAAATAAAAATACTATACTTTATATAAATGATTAAAAATTACCTGAATCTCACAGTTCAACATGTGTCTAGACACGCTAATTGTCTTGTCATTTGACAGACTACAGCTCGGCACTTGCCTGAACATGTTGACTGCAGTGTTAGTGAGTAGGTGGATGATCTAGTCATGCCCCTAAGGCATGGTAGGCAGCTAGTCTATCAAGTTGTTGGCGTTTCGATTTAGGCGTAGGGGGTGTAAGAGGAAATTATCGTACAAGTTACCTTCTGTATACTATTGTTTGTGTTCAATTTTCTCTCATCCCTATAACCCCACACAATCATTTTACAATTTCTTCACGTGCAACAAAACTTAATCTTGCATTTCTAGCTCTCTGTGGATATGATCTTGGAACTTACAAATATTATTATACATTGATAGGTTTCTAATCATGAGAATTGTCTATAATAGTTAGATAGCATTGGAATAAGGCAAGCAGTTTGGTGTCGTTGCTAGGGAGTTAAACGCCAATGTTGAGTCTTGTGATTTTCATCACAAAAGCTTGCAAGTATTTTTCCATTCATTTGTTTTTCCTTTAGTAGTATAGACTTGCATTTGGAGTGGGTATTCGGGTAGTGTATGACTGTTTGGTTCCGTGATCATACTGGTAGATTAATTAGAATGGACCAACCACTTGAAAACTGATATGGAGGGACAAGAAGAAGAAGGCCAGATTCGGTTTCATCTCCAAGTCCATAATGAGGCTCTTGCACCCATGAAAAGTTTATGTAGGATTACATCAATCCTACCCAAGCATCAACCCCCTCGAGCATTGTTCTGCTCGTGGACGCACACACATTTATTATTAAGCCGGGCATGCTTCCATCACTTCCAATATTTCATGACATGGAGAGTGAGAGCCCTTACTTGCATATCAAAGAATTTGAGAAAATAGTAAGAACAATGGTAGATGGACCTCAGTGGGAAGAGATAGCCCGTCTTATCTCTAAATAATAGATGTAATATATGGTTAAACTCATTGAGAGCCTACTCTGTGACTTCTTAGGCTGGAATGCATGAACAATTTTTTAAAAAGTTTTTCCCATAAACAAAATAGCTACTCTTAAAAGGTTAATTTACAACTTTCAAGAGAGGGAATACAAGTCTTTTTATACATGTTGGGAAAGATATAAAGATTTGTTAAATGCTATTCCACATTATGGGTATGACATTGACCGAATTTTAAGCTTTTTCTACAAGAGAATTTCATCGCAAACCCGACTTTATAAACATGATGTGTAATGGTCAATTTATGCGGAAAAACATAGAAGAAGCATTTTAGATTTCTTTGATGAATTGACAAAAAAATAACTAAGCATGGGATTTTTCATACTACGACAATAGATCAAGGCATTTCCCAGGTCCAAGTACATCATAACACGGACGATACACGTTAAAAGAACACTATAATTTACAGGCTAAATATGCCCAACTGGCTAGGAAGTTAGAAGCATTAAAATTGAAAAGGGTAAATGAGATTAGCACTTCATCCACTATAGAGAAACTCTGTGTCATTTGAAATAGGCAAGGACATTCTATAGCTGAGTGTCCGACCGTAATTGCATTTAAAGAGGTATTGCAAGATGGGGAACAAATTTCTGTTAATGCTCTGAATCAGCCACCTAATCCTCTCGACTCCTCATTCTCAAACACATAACCATTCAAATCTCTCACATACAATCTAAGATAGCAAAACCATTCAAATCTCTCACATACAATCTAAGATAGCAAAACCATTCAAACCATTCAAATCTCTCACATACAATCTAAGATAGCAAAACCATTCAAATCTCTCATGGAGAAATGCGGCGAGTTCAAGTTTTGGACTCTTTTTTTTTATCTTTTATCTTGAATATTTCATGTTTTTTCCCAGACCTACGCATTGTCAACATTCAAAAAGTGTTTCGGGGGTAATGGAATTTTCATGCTAGAAAATTAGGCATGTTTCATTCAAGGAATGATTTTCAAACTTTATTTTTTGCACAAATTAAAAATAAAATCTATTTTGTCTTTTTTATGAAGTTAATAAAATTTCGCTTTAATTTAATAATTTATGATACACTTGTTTCCGCAAAAATGCAATGGTTGTTTTGTAATTTTGATTTTTTTTTTTTTAAACAAAAGTGGAATACGAAAATTCTAAATTTTGGCATTTCAAACCTGTATTTCCTTATTTTGAATTTAGGAATTTTTACGTATATAAAAGTTATTTCTTGCAAAAAAGTTTTTATTTATGTCTTAAATGTGATGTGGGGTAAAATATTCACCTATTAATATGCAGTACCTCGCCCCAAGGGAGACAATGGACATCGCCAGACATCACTCCTATGAGTCCAATCTCCGCATGAGAATGCCAACGTTATCCTCCCCCGAACCCTCTTACCGAGGTAAAAAGAGTCCAACGTCCCCTTCATGGAATCTCGCCAAGCTTATCTCCCTTGAGCTCAAGGGCCCAGATGCCAAAGGCTGTCTCCTCCTCGCCTTTGGGCGAGGTAGAATACTTAGAGTACTCATCTCCACTAGAACTCAATCTCCACCAGAATCCCTCATTTATACGCCCCATCGCGAGATTTTCTCCCTCCACTGCACGACATTGTGCGGATACTCTCCATATGGCAATCTTCCCATTATGTTCTCCTATATCTCCGAGATATCTTTCCATACTTATCTTCCGAGGATCTCGCCGTTATCCATGAACACGCCCATTACTCCATCTAATAAAAAGGCCGCTCCCCCATTAACAAAGGTACAACAATACACTCACAATTCGCTTCAGAGCTATCTTACCTGAAGGTCATCGGCCTTGGTCCGATCTCTACGCCGGAGTGGTTTTGAGCGCCCCGCCCCGCCCTTTACTTCCTGTTCGTCGTGCAGGTCGCCTTCAAGCACACCAGCCCAGTGCCGAAGAGAGAAGCAATTTGACTATTGGTTGCTCCGCCCCATTTTTACCTCACATAGTTGGCGGCCGTCTTGGGAACAGTTCTCTATGCCCTGCCAGCCGCAACCTACCCAGACAAGTGCTCAGTAGCCCCCCGTGTAACAGATCCCATCCTATGGCCACCCAAACCCAGGCCAAGTTCCATATTTAGAAGGCCTCCATCGTGAGATACACGATCTGGTCTTCGCGGATGAGGATAATGAACGAAATAATGGCCGCCTAAATGCAACTCCTCGCTTCTGCCACCCCCCACTTCAGCAGCACCACCCAGTCCTGATATTGAGCGATCTCGCCACTCGAATCGTTTCAGGAGATCGCTTCCTCGAAATATCAGTGCCGATCAAGTATGGTGGTGTGACCTCCAAGCACCAAGCCATCCTTACGTGAAAAAAGTTTCCTCGGAATCTATAAAACTCCAACCAGGTCGAGAAGGGGAAGGAGTCCTTATAGAGACGATCGGATCAGGGCACGCAACAAATCCACCTCCGCAAAAAGTTTCGAGACTTGGCCGCACCGCTCGAACGCCATCAACCCTGGAACAGGTGCCCCAGTAACTGTGGGACACACTAATTAAACAGACAGAACCCCCGTTCAAAAGAGGGATATTAAGGGCTTCGGAGTTTATCGAGTTCAAGCTCCCCGCCCGCTCGTAATTTCATGAATGGAAAACAGATCCAATGACCACCTGGTACTCGTACCATAGCCTAATGCCCGCTCCAGGGTTGCTCGGATGATAGTATGTCAAGCGTTCTCTGCCACTTGGAAGAACCCGCCAGGTCATGGGTTTCGAAAATGGCGCCAGGAACCTTGATTATTTTGGCGATCTCAGTCCGACTCTTTGTCGCCTAATTTCATGAGCTGTAGAAATCGCCAAAAAATGCTTCTCAAACCTTGTTTCATCACCATTCATCAAAAAGAAACGAAGAAGCTTTAAAGATTTCTGAAACGATTTTAACCAGGTATTTTAGAAGTTGAGTATCCCCCCCAGCGACAAAGTAATAATCAATGGAATGATGGAAGGACTCCGCCTGGTCCACTGTTCGACTTCCCTTTTCCAAAAACATTCCCGAAACTGTATCCATACTCCAGATAAAAGCCACAAATCCATGCTCCGCAGAGGAAGTTAGCCGAGGCTAAACGAAGGCGAACGAGAAAGATGACCATAAGAGGAAAGAGCCTGATACGAGGCGACTGATTTAGGGAGGAGACGAGGTACAAAACCTGACCTATATCCCAATGGTCTAGCACAGGCGTCCTCGCAACCCCGCCTCGCCGACCTGAGTTTTATCCTGCCACCCACTCAACGCCCCGTCGCCCAAGTTCCTCTCAAAATTAGCACAGAATTCGTCAAATGGCCCGGAAAGATTAAAACGACCCCCCAAAAAGGAACAAGAACAAATATTGTGAATTCCCCGGGACCGAAACGACAATAATACGGAGGAATGTTTTCACTAAAGGCAAGTGCCGACCCTCATTAAAAGGGGTTTACTGAGGAAATATGGTCGCTATCGCCCACCGCCCACTCCCAGAAAGAGGTACGACGCCCAACAGACCCCACTACGGGCGATTACAAACAATCCACGGAGGTTTCTGATCGGGCGGTTTATTCGACTCATCCAGGAAAAGGCATGCCAGAATGCCCATAGACCAGCCGACGAGGGAAGCGACAACCTCAACCTCTCCTCGTCATTCGTTGCTGACCAAACACCCATCACTCAGCAATGATGATTGGATAGGCGTGCACTTTCCCCCACGACGATGCCCGGGTGGCTCAGCCGCCATCTCTCCAATTTCACGTCCAAGAATCTGATCGAGAACGGGGAGCTCGCGGATATCTTTGTTCATCTCATTGTTTGAAAAAATAAAATTGGGCCCGACAGTTACATCCTTTCCATACCCCCTGATCGGATTTGGAGGAAATACACGCACCCCTTGGATGGATCAACTTACCAATAACCCTGGGAGCCGACCCGCACCATACCACTGTAAGGCCAGGATTTTAATTGTGGTAGAATTGCCCCTCGCCTTCATAAAACGCCATCCTGGGTCGACCTACGCTGTTAGGAATCAAGCGATCATTTTCCAACCTACCACCTGAAGATGAAATTCCCCACCTGAACTAGGATGGGGCGAAGTAAGGGCGATCAGAAGGTGGCTTAGGCACTGCTTTATCTCAGTCCATGAAGGTTGGAACTTTCGTTCAGTCGCCCATAGCAATCACACAGAAGGCGGGCGCATGACCGGGATATTGAGAGATGAGATAGAACATTATCCTAGAAGACACCCCAGAGAAACCGAAATACCAAACCTCTCGAAGAGTCTCCCAATCTCCCATTCACCCCAACTTACCCCAATGTCAAGTCTTGATCGGAACAGAGCTCACCGATGATTGCGTATCGCCTACTAGATTTCTTGAAAAGAATTCTACGTGTTCGCCTGGTCCCAAGGCGACATCCTGCATCGACCCAGAAGTCCCAGGCCTAAGCTATGCACCAAGCCTGAATACTCCCCATCTGGCCAGAAACGGAGAAGTTTCGCCCCTTGAATGCCTGAAGTCCATTGAGACGAAATAAGTCAAACTCATCAAACTAGTTGTCCTAGAAGCCTCACTATCCGTATTGGCTCGCCAATGTCGTAGTCGCCCCAAAAAATGGGGGATAGTGGAGGGTGTGCGTAGACTTCACACCGACCTCCAAGGCTTCCCGAATAGCCTTTTTTCCCTTTGCCTAATCGATCTGAATAGTCGACGCCACCTCCAAGCATGAGCTCTTGATGCTTTATGGATGCCTTCTCGGGTTAGCACATCGATCAAAAATGTAATCCTCCTGAACATGGGAAACCTTCCTTTATCACGGAACGGGGGCTATTTGCTCCAAAGTCATGCCGTTTTGGTTTTAAAGAACGCCGGGCAACGTATGCAAGACTGGTCCAACAATATTTTTTCCATTCAACAATTTGGAAAGACTGAGAGTTTAACATCTATGATATGCTTGTTTAAGATTCTCCAAGCACACAACCACATCGCCCACCTTGAAAAGCAGTCGACATACTGCAGGCGTCACAGAAATGATGTATGAATCCCTCTAATGCAATCTTTGGAGTGGCCTTCTGGAAGTTGTCTGGGATTCCTGGTCACCAAGCGAGGAATTGATGTGAACCCGGTCAAATCCAAGCCCTAATCGCAATGAGATCGCCAAGGAATATCCGAGAAGTACAAACACTGATCGGGCGAGTAGCCGCCCTAATAGATTCGTCTCCAATCTGCGATTAAGTGCCATCCCTGTTCTTCAATCCTGAGAAAGAGTCAGACCGTCAATGGAGTGAGTAATACTGCAAAATTGCGTTCCGACACCGCTGAAAGAGTATCTCGGTCCCCCGCCTTTACTCTCCGTCCCCACCGCCTACGAAGATCTCTACGTGTCTTTAATCTACCTCGCCCACCGCAATAAGTGCAGACTCGTCCGAGAGAGTAAAATCAAAACTATTTAGTATTTACGTGCAAAAACGTTAACTTGGGGGCAGAGGCCAGATATCCAGGATGGAAAGATCGCCTATGCTCTAATGATCCCCCCAGAAGAACTTCATCATTACTTCCCGGCCCATTCCATCATAGTGTTGACAGATCAACACTAAGCAGATTCTCCACGACCGGACACGTCGGTAGACTCTGAAATGGTCCATCGAGCTAAGTGAGTTTTCCAATGGAGTACAACAAGGACGGCAATAAAAGACCCAGCCCTAGCTGATTTTATTGTCGAATCCAACCCATGAGACCTCCAACTCCACAACCATAGACGCTCCTCTTGAAGCGGGAATTCCTAAAGAACCACCTCAGAAAAAGACCTCGCCCACTGGATATTGTTCGGTGATGGTCTTCTAGACCAGTAGCGACTGCGGTGCATGGCTCTGTCTACGAACTCGATCACGGAACATATGGAGTACGCCATAAGAATGGGGTTTAAGCCACACCAATGAAGCCGAGTACGAAGCCCTCCTCGCCGGACTAGAGTAGCAACAGAGTTGGGAGCACAATCTTTGGAAGTCTTCAGTGACTCAGCAAACTGTGGTAACCAAGTCCCAAGTAGACTACATCGCCAAGGACCGCAAGAATGATAGCTTTATTTGGGCGAGGTAAAGGCTGTGTCCGCAAAGATCAAGGAGTTTAAGATCACAGATTCCCCGAGAGAAGATAATAAACAGCAGATGCCTTGGCTAATATGGCGTCACTTTTGATTATATTTCTAACAGGTGCATACCTCTGGAATTTTTTAGCCAGCCAAGCATTGGAATCCTCACCAATCAGTGTCCTCAAGCATAAGAAAGTCCACGTGGATGGACGAAATTATTGCCTAAGCTCCAGGATGGTACTCTTACCAAAAGAAAAACTCCCCAACGCGCCGTCTCCGTACAGATCCGCAAGATTTGCATATTCAATGAGAAATTATCAAAAGGTCTTTCTCGGACGCACCCTCTTAAATGTCTCCGACCAGAAGAAGTAGAGTCGTCCCTAAAGAAATACATTAAGGGCATCTGGGGAACCACTCTCCGGAGCAAGGGCTTAGGCAAGGAAAAATTCGCCAAGATATTTTTGGCCGACCATAGAACAGATGCGTTTGCGTATGTAAAGAGATCGACCAATGTCGAGATTTGCTCCTGTCAGCTCTCCCCACCTGGAGATTGTACCGATGGTCCAACCGCTTTGCCATTCGCCAAAGGGGAATAGACATATTGGGTCCCCTACACGACGCTCCCATCCCTTGCAAGAAAATTTTTGATCGTCGCCATAAGACTATTTTACCAAATGGGATAGAAGGCTCAACCTCTCGCCAAAATTAC
Organism: Actinidia chinensis; assembly: GCA_009663005.1. Lineage (NCBI taxonomy): Eukaryota > Viridiplantae > Streptophyta > Magnoliopsida > Ericales > Actinidiaceae > Actinidia > Actinidia chinensis. The sequence continues at coordinate 10,392,699 of CM018899.1, forward strand.
TGAGAAAAATACCCGAGATTTCAAGGGAAACATCTTGGTATGTCTGATGTGGAAGCCCAGTTATCATCTCGACAATGCAAGGCAGTTTCGACAAACAACAGGTTCAGGTTTTATTCGTCTCGATCTCGCATCTCCCCATCACTTTTTCTTTCTTCGCCCGTCATCCTCAGGCAACGGACAGTTGAAGTCTAATCGTACCATCCTCCGGAAATGTTGAGGCGAGTTAAGAAAGATCAACAAGCGAATGGGCGGAAGACTTACCAAGCGAAACTCTGGGCTTATCATACTCTAGTCGGATTCCTACCGGAAACTCCATACTCCGGTCTTCGGAACTGAATCAGTCATACCAGTGGAAATAGGTATGCCACTCAGAACGTTAAACTTCGACAAAATGCAACGAGGCGACTCAGGGTCGCCTTGATCTCCTCGATGAAAAAAAGAAGGGAAAGCCGAATTACGCCAAGCGCTTACCAAAAGTCATATCACACCAAATACTACAACGAAAGAATAAAGCCCGCTCATTCCTCCCTGGCGACTGTCTTTGCGAATGGTACCCTATCCACAAGAGATCCTGCGCAGGGAAATCGGTCCAACATGGGGAAGGCCCTTACAAGTTACAAATTTGCAGGCTAGGGACTTGTTGGCTGGAGGATCTAAACGGAAAAGCACTTTCCACATTCCTGGAAACGCCGAGCATTTTGAAGAAATATTACCAGTAGAATGGGTGAGCCAATGATTCTGTGATTTGCAATTTATATTATATTGGAAATTTTTATGATTTCGGCCTTGGTTCACCCTCGCCAAGGTTATGAAAAAGATGAGGTCGCCAAAATTAGATCGGCTGTTTCATTTAAAAGAATAAGGCGTCTTGATCATCGTTATTTAGAGGGATGTCGCCAAAATCAGGATACGCTCATTCACGTTGTCTAACGAGAGGCGCCCTGATCGCCATAACAAATGTGCGCCAAAATCGATTATTTCGCCAATTTGATCGCCACTGGACCATTCACCTTTCACAAGCCGTTCGCCCTAACGGATGAGAGATTGAATTTTACTTACCAAAATAAACAGAACTATATAAATAACCTCCGCCAAACATAATACGTCATGGATGATTCATTCATAACTAAGACTAAAAAAAGATTACATTTGTTTTAGCCTCGCCTAAGCGCTGGCCAAAAAAAAAATATTAGCACCGGGAGCAACCAACCCCTGCAACAGATCGTCTCCTTCTTTTCATCGCTCTTCTTTTCCTAGGCAAAACTTGGGTCCCCATCGCCATATCGCCCGTTCAACACCGAGGTTGGGGAATTGATGGAGAAGCGTTCCTCTTGCAGAACTCAAATCCCTCACTTGAGTATGTTGGCAATCCAGATCTGTACCGCTCCTTGAATTCCCCCGTAGGCCTTGAAGTCCCTCGTGGCTAGCCTCCTTGGCCTTCTCCAGTTTATTTGTGAGTTCCGCCACGGTGGCCTTCAGATCATCCACCTCGTCCAGGCTTTTGATCCCAACCTTCCTCCTCGCTAAGCCTCGCCCACCGATGTTCTCCGCCTTAACCGCTTCGCTTTTGAGCTTTAACCAATTCAAGCTCGGCGGAATCGGCGCGAGCCATATGGAAAGTCTATGTTCTTGGAGTGCTCCTAGCTACGGAGGGCAAGAGAAAAAAGAGGTGCGACACAATCCCACCTGTCAAAATAACATCTCAAGTAGTTTTCAAAGAAACAACGGCAAGATTTTCACAAATTACTGACCCAGGTCAATGGAAGATTTGGCGACCGCTCCAATTCTTCTCTCATCGGCGGATAATTGATCAACCTCTTTCTTGTCCGGAAGCCGGAATCAACCCCTGTGAGGCAACCTCCAGCCACAGAAGCAAGCCGACACATAGAGTCGGAGCTATTATCGCCACCAGGGGAAGAGGTCCCCGCCTCAACAACACGCCCCTGGCATTGATCGCCCGCTCGGGTATATTTGAATCTTTTTAGGCAGCCGGGGCGGCGCGGCTTCCTTTCTCCCTCGAAGAGTCCCGGCTCGCCTATTTCATTGGCGGTCGCGGCTTCCCGGTAACGTTTTTCCCGAATAACGACTCCTTTGGTGGGGGGCTTGGCTGTCTCGCTTCAAGCCTCTCCGGCCTTGCCTTACCCTCCTGTTTTTTTCACCCAATGCGGGGGCACCAACTCGAGCTGACCATAGCGCACATGGAATAGTCAGATAAGGAAGAAAACAGTACAATAACTGGTTTTCATCAGACTATACCGTTCAGATCTGAGCTTCGGGGGCAACTCGGAATCCGAAATGGATCTGACCCTGAATCCTAACTGGAGCCGGACTCCCAGATAGGAGATCCATAAACGGGTCTTTTATTAAAACCTTGCCCCCGCGAGCCACACCTTAGAAGGGTTTTAATCGGGGATAAAAACCATGCAGGCTCTCCTACTCGCCCCTTCGATACCCCCGTCTAATACTCCCAGGTATTCACCGAATCTTTTGCGAGTACCGAACTCACCCTCATCACCAGGTGTGTTGTCGTCCGACCCTAGAGAAGCGCCGTGCACCGACCACCAAATGTTTCTTGAAGGTTCGCGAACCATAACCTTTTCGAAACCGTCGAGTAGCCTCCCGAGCTCTAATCTGCCGAAGATCTTCTCCATCCTCTTGGCGTCAACCTCGGACAAGTTGTCACTTGTTGCAGCTTTTCCTGACAATCGCATGTTAGGGCGACGATAATGCTTACAATCGTAACAAATAGGACCTAACCTGGCGTTCCCCAAGATCTGGGGACTCGTGGATGTACTTCGCCCGGTGACCCATTGCCGCGAGGGGACTCCAACTCGTCCCCCGAGGCAAAAAGAAACCTCGTCTTCCATCCCTTTACGTTTGCTCGGGATATCCTCGGAGCGTTTTGCCCCCCCCACCCCCCCCCCCCACCCCCCCCCCCCCCCCCCCCCCCCCCACCCCCACCACCCCCCCACCCCCCCCCCCCCCCCACCCCGCACCACCCCCCCCACCACCCCCCTTTTTTTTTTTTTTTTTTTTTTTTTTTCTCGAGCCTCCCTTGAGTAGTACCACCCTGAATCAATGTAAGGACTGAGGAGATTGCCCTGAATTCGTCACAGGGATATTGACGTTTGAATTGACGCCATATCACCAGCGAATAGATGACTGATCGCCATTCGTTGGTAGATAACTGTGCAGGGCACATCTTGTAATGAATCAAAATTCCCTTATGGTCGATGAATGGGAAGCCTTAATCGGCCAGAAATCGTCTTAGTAGAAACGCTACCCACCACCCCGTAACCCCGTCGCCTTGTCCGGCTGATAAAATTGGTTTGCCATCCCCAGGAATCCGAAGTCGTATCCCGCTGGGTGAAATGAATACTAGCTTCGAGTTGTCCATTCGCCTGGGCATGACGTTACTCTCCCTTAGTGAGACTCGAGTATCCATCTTTTGGAGAATTTGGTTAGTATTGGTGGAACGAAAGGAGCTGGCTCGTTTTGGTCGATATAAGACTTCGTGCCCCTCATGTGTCTGATATCCAAAAACAGGGACATTGCCAATCCTTCGTTTCCGAGTGTCTTGGGAGGCATAAATGGGACAGTCCGACCGGTTTACGGCGAAGATGCAGTTCAAAAACGGAGTAAGCACTTCAAAACAGCAACGGAAATGCGAATGAAATAGTTAACCCTGTTATAACATTCAGGGGGAGGGCTGTGATCGATCAGGCCCAACGGCCCCATTCACGCGATATTTCATTTTCGAATGTAAAACGCCGTTCCCGCCATTCAAAACCATGTTTTTTCCGCCGACTCAACCTATTTTGCATTTAAATTCCTGTCCCCCGTGGCTCCTTGGGTGAGTCCGCTGTGATGACGCTCCACCTGGCCAAACCATCATTGCGCATACACGTCAGCATTGGTCATTGGCAAACAGGCTGTATTCTCTGTTTGATTAAACCATCTATGATTGGACGCCTACGTCGCCTACGCGCATTCAATTGTACTGCTTACCTGGTAACCTGATTAACCTTACTCTGCGCTAGGCTAACTTGCTCGCACCCAAAGTTTTGCCGAGCTGAGAACTACAGTCAAACTCATGCCGCCTAAATCTGTATATCGCCTAAGGGTAAGAGGTCTAGATCGCCATTTTCGTTACACAAAACGACTAAAGAAACCTTGATCACCATTACAGACGTCGCCATTAATGTAGAACACCTCATTCATTAACGAAAGGAATCTGGATCGCCAATCGACGATGGTGGCCATATGTAACTCGTCGCCAAGCTTATAATCGCTTAAGGTGTGGAAAAGTTTGACCGCCGTTTTCAACCCTGAATACCGCAAGATAAAATGAACGCCATCCATGCCGAAGTAATTACAAAAGAAAAAACGACAGGGTTGGAAAACGAACCAAACTTTTATTTAATCCACCGAAGATATCACGGATACAATAAAATACAAAAAAAAGAATAAATACAAAAGGAGGAATCCTTAAGACAACTTCGCCACCAACCCCCTCAACCCCGGCTGCCACCCTTCTTCGACCGCTCTTTTCTCGCTTTAGCCTCCTCTTTTGCGAGAAATTCAATGGTCCATCCGACGTCCCTCCAGATTGACGCCGAGGTTAGGGTACTGGTGCGCGAGTTCCTCTTGCAGAAGTCAAAGCGGCCCGAAATTAAGGGATCCGAATCCTCTCTACAAGAATCCTCTAAAGTTCAATCCGCCTCTTTGAACGCGCCGATGATCCTATAATGATTCCTACCAGTGCATGAGAGACGTTGGCTTTTTTTCCAGCTCGAGATCCTCGCCTCTAGCCTCGTGATGACCTTTGTCTCTAGCTCGCATCCGGCACCCTCGGCGCGCTTCTTTTCCCCTTCGCCTTCTCCTCACAGGGCACCCTCTAATTCAATGGCCCGATTTTGTGCTCGAACCATCCCATTTCTTCGGCAGATTCATCAGCACACTGCCTTTTGATTGAGAGCGACTCGCGAAATCCCTACTGAAACGGCGAGATAAGACCCTAAGATAACCTCTGCTACAACAGAATCGAATAACCGCACTGATTGAATGACAACCCTTTAGGGAAAAACAAATACTGGCCGAGCACATGTGGAGAAACTTGGTCACACTTGATCGAAGGTGAAGAACATATCCAACCTTCTCCTTGTCCGCCGGGAGTACATCACACCAGCCAGAATTTTTTCTGCTGTAAACTGACTGGCCATCACTTCAGCCTGTGGGCCCACGGCTTCGCCAAGATTCGTTTGAACCGAACTACCCACTCCTGAAGCCTGGGCGGCCTCGCAGGAGCTTACGCCAAGTATCGATTTTAGCCTTCTTTAACTCGGCAATTGGGCGACCTGCTTCCCTTGGACCCATTGTCCAAAGCCCTTTTATATACCGGATGTGGCCTCGGACCCCTTCCGAGATACCAACGCCCTTCGAGCAAAAGGTGGCGGCCTTTTGAGCCACAAAACCTTGGCGAGATCACTAAGCTTGAGTCTCTATACATATTGCTGATCACTGATTAACAGGCGTCCTAGAAGAAGGTGAGACGTCGGAGAAGTTCAAGTATTAACATAGTGAGGTCAAAAGTGCCGAAGGACAGGGAGCCCCCTAATATATAAAGATAATCAATGGTTGAGATCTACTTCAAATAAACGGTTGAAGATGTGGAGACGCTTCGAACGAAAGTTCCGCATTTAAGGCCCTCCTTGCCACGTGGACTCCATCGAGTGGTTGCCACCATCCTTAAGGCCACGTCATCAGAAGAATTTAACGTTACTCGCAGTCCCCAACTGTTCCATCTCGACACTTCGGTAGGGGCTACTGATGTGGGGTAACATTTCATCTTTAGATTCAGTACCTCGCCCCAAGTTAGCACATGGGGAATCGCATACATCAATCCCATGAAGTCCTATCTCCGATTAGATGCCAAACATTACTCCGAACCCTCTTGCCCGAGGTAAAAAAAAAGAGTCCAACGTCCAGCATGGAACCGTCTCCCAAGCTTCTCTATTGAGCTCGCCCGAGCCAAGTGTGTCTCCTCCTCTCCTTTTCGGCGAGGTAGATACTTAGATACTCAATCTCCAACCAGATCCCCATTTTATAAACGCCCATCGCAAGATTTTCTCCCCCACGCACCGACAATTGCGGGATACTCTGCATAGGCATCTTTCCAATTATTTCTCCTATATCTCCCGAGTATCTTTCATACTATCCTTCCGAGGATCTCGTCGTGATCCATAACCAAAAAATGGCCTTACTCCGACTATTACACTCCTTCTATAAAAGTCCACTCCCCCTTACCCAAAGGTAACAAAAAACCACACTCCAACAATTCTTTTCAGAGCTACTTACCTAAAGTTCAATCGTCTTGGTCTGATCTCTACGCCGGAGGGGTTTGAGCGCCTCGCCCCGCCCTTTACTTCTGTTCGTCTGTGCAGGTCGCCTTCAAGCACCCCGAGGCCCAGTGGCCGAGAAGAGAGCAACATTGACTGTTGTTTACTCGCCCCAGTTTTTTACCACAACAAAATGCACACTAATATTCTTGCAGAACATAGCATGTACTACATCTTCCAAATTCATTCGTCGTTTGTTCAAAAATATATTGATTTACTTCATTTATGTTGCCCGTGTACAAGTCAAATTTTGAAACTATTTGTTCGAGTAGCCAATAATTTTCGTTGGATAAATATGTCAAAGTTGGTAATTTTGGATTTTGGTTAGGGTTTACTGAGAAATGTAGTGTAGAGTACTGTGGTGCTCGTTGGAAATTGGAAGATGTTGAGAAAGTGAAGATGGACCATTCGTCACCCCGATTCCCACGAGTATACGAAGTTTAAGACCTGCACAGTCACTCCATATTGCATCATCTTCATTGGCACGCACGCGAGCCCTCGTGACGAAAAAAATAAAATAAAACGATCACTTTTTTTTTTAATTATTATTTCATAAACATTCTATTGAAAAATTATTGTATATATTTTCTCTCAAAAAGAGTTGTCCATTAGCCCAGGCTAGATTTTAACTACATAGGGCTGAATGAATGTGCAGTCGTTTGGTTTTATCCAAAGGGCTTGTTGAACTTTAGATGAATGGGGTAACAATTCAAATTTCAAATTAATAGGAAGAGAATGTGTGTCGTACGCGTGTCGTGCTAATGCTTTTTCAAGCTTTGGTGCTAACGCTATTAAATTCAAACGAACCTGCAACTTGGCCCAATATACTCCTCCAGTTGGAGAGATCAATTTTTGTGTTGAACCCCAGATTTCTCTATGTAGGCTTTGTTTGGGTTAATTTTTTTTTTTTTTTTTTTGTAGATTTTAGCCAAGTTTTCTTTGCTTTGTTTGGGATATATTTTTTTTTCTTCTGTTCAGTTGAGTTTTTTTGGTAAGTTTTATTTGATGTATTTGAGATAGGTTTATCAAAAAAAAAAAAAACAATTAGTTTTTCTAGATACCCCAAACAACAAACTTGATTTTTGTTCTACTTTTACCTAAAATAATCAAAAGTGAAAAAAATATTTTTTTAGCTACTCCAAAACCTTAATAAGAAATTACGAGAAATTAATGGAGTTTTGTTAGGTACAATGCATTTTGTAAGGACATACTTACCTGTGATTGTACCCCATTTTTTTTTAGCTCTACTATATATAAGTATGCAGTCTCTCTCAAACGTTATTTTAAATTAATGTGCTAATTATATTTGTTGATAGACAAATAAATTTCTATCCCGAATATTTTGTCAAATCCTTTCAGCACTTTTTAAGACTCGTAATATATCCAAATCTCATCATTAATTACGACAAAGTCCTACAGAGGTTTGTTGAGTGGCGTGGGAATCATTCTCCGTTTGAAATTTGTTCATAGGAGGCTAAATCTTGTAATAGAACCAAACGGTAGTGGCAAGAGGTTTAGGGTTCACGACACACGCAGCGGTCGGACTTAACAATTGTCCCAATTGGCTGTTACGTCGCCCACCTATACTGTCCCACACCACTAGAGAGAGAGACAGAGAGGTCTATATACACATACAGACTCATATTTACACCAAACAAAGAATCTCTCTCTCTCTCCTGTTTTCCAATTAGATTTCTCTCTCTCTCTAGTCGTCGATTTGAGTGTTTTGGAGAAGGAAGCATCACAAACGAACAATAATTAAGGAAAAAAAAAAAAGCAAAGCAATTCCAAAAAGCAAAAGATCGTCAAGCAAGTAAGTAATCTCTTTTGCTTTCTGTTCTTATAGACTCTGCTATCACAGTTTTAAGTTTCTCTGTCTCAATTTGAATCATCATCGTCTTCTTCTTCTTCATCTTAATCTTGATCGTTATATTATTCATAGCTGTGAATTGTGATATAGCGCTGATTTTGATTCTTCTTGAAACAACGAAGTTGATTCAATCCCCTAATAATTAGAATGTTGCGATTGTGTTGATTTGTGCCAGTGATCGATCTGTGTGTTTTGATTTTCTTTTGAACTAGTGTTTGTGAAATACGAGATTGATCTCTTGTTTTCTTTTCTCTGAAACGGATCGGTCAATTTTTTTATCTTCGTAGCAACTCTTTTCGTTTCGCATTAATTTTCATTCATATACTTTATACTTTTGCTCTAATCTTTGAATTTTTTTTTATTAAAAAAGGTAAATTGTCAGTTTTCAGTTCATTTCCATTTTTTTCTCTTTTGTTTTCTTATTTTCTATTTTCGTGTTTAGTTGTCATTACCAAGAAGAAGAGATCTACTACTACATAACCGTCCTATGTTTTCTTATAGGGTAAATATCACTGACCTCCCCTGGGTGTAGTAATAAATTACCAGTACTCCATACTTTAAAAAATGACACTTGCCTCCCCTGTCGACTTTGGTTCTCCCATTATTGCAAGTAAAATTACCATTTTGCCCCCCCTCACTCAGCCATGGCAGCCCCACAGCCCCCCCCGATTTTTTCACTTTTTATAAATTTTTTATTATTTATTTCTCTTTTTATAGATTATTTTTTTTTGGGATAAAAATTTTTTTATTATATTTTTGTTTGTTTTGTTACTTTTTTTATTAAAATTTTATTTTTATTTAGTTTGGTTCTTTTTTTTAAAAATAGTTATTACATAATAAACAAAACTAATAAAATAAAAAATAGTTTTTGTTATTATTATTTTTTTTATTATTTATACTATGTTTTTATTTTATTCATATTTTTAATTTTTTTTAATTTTTATAAATAATGACTCCCAAAAGTATTTTAAAAATAAAAACAAAATAATAACATAAAATAAAAAAAAATAAACAAAACTAAATTAAAAAATTAAAAAAAAGAAGAAAGAGACAGCAAAATTGTTTAGGCTGTTTTCTTCATCATTTTTTCTATTTTTTAGTTTATTTTGTTTATTTTATTTTAATTAGTTTTTTTAAATTTTTAAAATAATTTGGGAAGTCATTATTTATAAAAATCAAAAAAATTATAATATATAATCAAATAAAAACATATATATAAAAATAACAAAAATTAACAAAAAATTAATAAAAATAATAATAAACAAAAACATTTTTTTATTTAGTTAGTTGTGTTTATTATGTAATACTAATTTGTAATAAAAAAGAACCAAAACTTAAATAAAAATAAAATATATAATAAAAAAAGTAAACAAAACAAAAAAAATTATAATAAAAAATTATTTATCCCAAAAGAAAAATAGAAAACATATAAAAAGAGAATAAATTAGATTAAAAAAAACTTAAAAAAAATGAAAAAAACCAATTGGGTGGTGGGAGGGGGCTGGGGGCTGGGGGGCTGAGTGAGGGGGGCAAAATGGTAATTTTGCGAGGCAATAATGGGAGACAAAGTCTTCTGACAGGGCGGATCAGTGTTAATTTTTCAAAGTACAGGAGGAGGTTCCTGTCTTTATACTAAACCTCAGGGAGTCAGTGATATTTACCTTTCTTATAAATATAGAAAACTCCTCTCAAGTCTCTGAAACATTACTGACGTCCCTTCTAGTTTAGTTTTCGCTTATAGGTTGTCCCTTCAGTTACCAGGCAGTTACTGATAGGGATGGAATTTGCTGAGGTCAGCAAAAAATTGCTTTTGTTTACTATTCTTCCCTTGTAGTCATTCGTGTCCTCGAGATTTGTATTGTTAGGACGAAATTGCCCTATTTAGTTCATATCCAACATGTGTTTGCTACAACCATGCTAGATGTAGAAAAACCACAACTGCCCCTCCTCCCCCCCCCCCCCCCCCCCCCCCCCCCAATCTTGTCGAGCGAATTACCCAATGCAACCCACTTTCCACCTCTTGTCCTCCTCTCATTGACGACTCTCTAATTCAAGGAAAAGCCATTGTTCTTAATCTTCACAACCCTCCTATCCCTTTTCACATACTTTCTGTATTCATCACAATGGATGCTGGTCAACGACATCAAAAAAGGAGTTGCCGGCTTTCTTATGTTATCTTCATCCAGGTGGATACCGACTTCGCTAACCCGCCTTCTCTTATTGTATGCCTATGTTTTGCCATCTTCACTCCTCTCTATGATCTTCCCAATTGATCGAGCGCCTAGGACATACACAATGATAAACAATTGTTATTGATGGACAAGGCAATCATCTAAATTTCTAAGAGAGATACATATAATGATACGATTGGATAGTAAAATAATAAAGCGTAGCAAACTCACCATTCTAGGAACAATTGGATGATTTGTCAAACAAGTGGAAATTATTAAAACATGAAACATCCTTTTGGTAAACAACGCTAGGCATAGGAGTTTCGTGTAGTAGTCTCAGAAATCTTTAGAGTTGTCTCTGTGATTATTAGAAACCTTAGGGGAGACAAGTGCAATTTATACAAAATAAAAACTTTGTTAATTAAAAACATTGCAATTGCCAGGCGACAGCAAATCTTTTACTAATATAATACAGTTATATAGAGCTTGAGCTTGCGTCGCTTTACTTTATTCTGGTGTCAAAGAAGCAACTGGGTCACAGGCTCAGCTGTTTAGGAGTCTGTTTACGGATAAACTATTTGAAACTATTTAACCTTTTTGATTTATGAGTTTTTTTTTATTTTACGGTTTAATTAAATTTTTTTTATATTTTTTTGGTTTGACTTAATGAAAAGAATCTGAAAATATAATAATTTTGATTGAATTTGAAAAAAAGCAATGATAGGTACACCCCAAAACTGGTGTGTACAAGACACACCCACTTTTTGTATCTCACAAACACAATAGGGTCGTGCCTAATTAGGGTTTTGTAGAGAAAACCTAATTAGGACGGGTACCAAGGGTTGTGAGATACATTTTTGGGTGTTTGTCTTGTACACACCATTTTTGAGTGTGTAACTATATTTTCTTTAAAAAAAAAATCACAAACAAAAACAAAAAATAAATCATTCTTCATTATTTCTTTTTCTGTTTGCTAATGACAAAAAGTGATCCATTCCACCACTTTGAATATTATTCGATAATTCTTTTTGAATTAGCTTTTGGTATGCTTAATCTTAGCCAAAAAGACTCCAAAAAAATATTATTCCAATATTTTTTTTTCCCCAAGTAGAGAAAATTTAATTTAAGGTAGAACGATCTAAGAAAAGCCAACAAAAACCCCCCAAGGGGGGGGGGGGGGGACCCTCAAATTAGTGCATCCCTTTTCTGGGTCCCACAAAAGCACCCCCAATTCGTCCCCATCATTTGCATAGAGAGATCGTTATTTGTAATAAATACTAGCTAAGATTATTTTTGAAATCATTTAAAATGGATGATAATTTTTGCTCTCTATTTATCGCAAAATACATTCTATTTTTTATTTCTATTATTCCAATTTAGAATAAACTCTTAATGCTTTTGAAAATTAACCGAATTGCCATTCTTTTATAATATTATATTTTTATTTTTTTCTTCTTAGCCATTTATTTTAAAAATTAAACTTTTATAGAGTTTCATATTTAAACTTTATGGTAAAGTTAACAAATTTTGGATCACTCTTTATTTTACATCGATGATCTAAAACGTTCAACATGCAGGACCAATTTAGATCACCCATATAAAAAATTAAGTTGATAGGATATTGATTGCTACGTGATCTAATCATTTTTGTGGAGATAACATTTCTAATGAAAAATATGATTTAATTATGTGGTTATCAATCTCCAATTAATATGATTTCTTTGCATAGATGATCTTATTAGCGTGTCATTTGCAAGATGAATAATTCATATTTATGAGATAGAGGCTAGGCCCACATTCGACAAACCTTATCCTAATATTCAAATTATTAATGTTCGAGAAGCCTGAGCCTTATCTAAAAAGTTGCATAATAAGAATAAAAAGTAAAATATATTTGATAAAAAAAAGAGTGAAAAAACTATTACCCTTCAAATATTGTACAATATTATGTTCAGTATTTTGTTTTTATTATTTGATGTGACGTGTTTATAATCACTGATAAAATGAATTTAACAAATGATTTAATTTTATCCAATAATTATAAATTATGTTATATCAAATTGTAAATTAAAATGGTAAAAATAAATAGCAAATATATTATTTTTTTTAAAAAATAGCTCCCACCTAGTAAAAAAAAGTACAAATAATTGTTCCGCACAAAATAAATTACCCCCCTCATCCCGCTGAGAAGACAGTGTGGGGGTCTACTATTCTCTGGAGGTTAAGATATATTGGGTCCTGTATTGGTCTTTGTTTGATCGTGGTTTTAAAAGACGGACGAACGATATTCGGTCGACCGGTTGAACCGTCGACTGGTAAGATAAGGGTTCGGTCACTGTTAAAAACTGTTTTAATCAAAATTCGTTCAAACCATGTCAACCGCTAGTTGAACCGATAACCCGCCGATGAACCGCGTCATTGACCATGTCGGTTCACGGTTTTAGAAAAAAATTATATTTAATTTTAAAATTTAGATTTAAGTATAAAAATTAGTCTAAAAATAAAAAATATTTTTATACTATAATAAATAAATTATGACATAATTATGATATCAAGGGTCAATAACGGTTGAACGACGAGTGAATCGGGGACCTATGACCCAACTATTTTTTCGATTCGATCACCGGTCTAGATTTCAAAACGCTGATTATGATTTGCCCAGAGATCTGTTGCATGAGCCTCTCGCACGCATAGCAATTTACATAATTAGAGATCAAATTAAAATCCAACAGCCATAGCGTTCAGACGGGTTGGCGCGCGCCCGTGCCTCCGTGGCAGCGCCAAATTACCAATTTGGGGGTGCGGTGGGCCCCACTTAAAAAAAATAAAAAAAAATGTGGAACCCACCCCCATATAGGTGGATGTGGCGCTGCCACGTAGGCACTCCCGTGGTAATACCACGGACGTACGTCCATCTTAACATTTCCCCCCAGCCATAATATGTAACCTCTTATTTTTTCTCTCTTTTTAAAAGTCGGCGAGCTGGAAACAGGTTTTCCCCGATCCCATTTTCTTTTGCTCCTTTGGACAAACTTGGTTAGGGATGGCAATTTCTCCCTGAAAGTCCGGTCTCCGCCCCGACTTGCCCCTAATAGGTCGGTTTTGTGGTAGGGATAAACGGGTTCGGGCAGGTTATGAAGGAAAAGTCCCATCCGTCACGGGAGCGGAGTCGGGATTGGGTTTAGCCCACTACACCCCAAACTCGCCCCGATTATATGTAAATAAACAAAATTACCTCTATTTTTTTAATTATACTATAATATCATTTCTATATATATATCAATTAAAAAATAGAAAAAATATATATATAATTAAAAAAATATATTAAACGGGTGGGGATGGGGTTTTAAGTCCCAACCCGTCACAGTTTTGGAGGATTTTTTTAATCGGGGTGGGAATGGGTTGGGATAACCCTGCCCCATTGCCATCCTAGACTTGGTAATTTTGAATCCTTCTCCGTCAAAAGTGTTAATAAGAAGTTGGCTCAATTTGAGCTAATGTAGACCCCGTTTTGTTTTTGGTGTTTTTTTGAGGTAAAAATTTATTTGGGGTGATTTTTTTATTTTATTTTATATTTTTAAACTAAAAGTAAAGCAATTTGATTATTTTTGAGATTTTTTGGGT
>CM018899.1:10444261-10456761 GCA_009663005.1 Actinidia chinensis
AATCCAAAGTCAAACCAAGGATGGCTATAATTCAAGGCGAGGCCAAAGAAGGCTATGCTCGGAGGCTATCCCAACAACGCTAAAGGATGGAAGAATTTTTTTTTCTTCATCTTGAGAGAAGGCTGGGAGTTTCCTGAAGGAGCAGCAAGGGAGGTCGGGGCTCCAACAGTCCCAAGATAATGGGGATGCCAAGTAAGTCCTAATTTTTATTGGCTTTTCCTTTACATATATTTTATTATTTTTATTAATTATATGATATGTTCCCCAGGAAAACACTGCAATGGGCTGCCCCAATTGTTTGAGGGCGAGTTGAAAGGATTTCGTGAAGTGACGAGCTCGGTAGAGGATAAAGGGTTCTATTCGGTCACGGTTCTCCTCGGGTCAAAATCTTTCTGCCAGAGCTTTGGTCTCCCCGAGGATAGACCTTCAGATGATACTCTTACCTCACCGGGCGACGCAGGTGAGTTATGCATTCCTGAGATGAATTATCCCGAGGTGGCCCCTCTCGAGATAGCTTGGTAGAGCGTAAAGGAAAAGTTAGGAGGACAGATAGGATCATATCTCGCCTTCCTAACCAAATTCTGCTATCAGTTTTGGGGGAAAATATCTGACCCATTTAGGTGCCTAGGAACCAGGTTGTTTGAGCTCAAGCTCACGTTCCTTGAGTTCGAGCTCAAGCTCAGGAGCTAATGCCAGAATCATGGCTCCCTTTAGAGCTCAGATCGGATGGTACAATCTTTATTCTTTCAAATATTCCATCTCTTTTTTGACCTGATATCAGTGCTCGTTTTGTAGGAATGTCAAAGAAAATCAACTTTAAGAAGCTCGGTGAGAAGGTGAAAAAAATTCAAGAACAGGAGTTCGGTGGCGCGGTCCACTCCGTCCAAGGGAGTGGTGATTGGCGAAAAACAGACAAGAGAGGATCCTGCCAGCTCGCCTAGCAAAAAAGGTAGAGCTGTTGACAGCTCCAAGGGGAAGGAGGCTGCCCCTGTGCCCGAGGCCAAAAAGAAAGCGGCCAGATATGGCAATATGGCATGCTCAAAAGCCACTTCTTCGTCGAAGCCTGGGCATGGTACATCGATCAATCTCGGTACTGCCCTAGGAATTACAACCTCTCTTTTGGGCAGCCCGTCTATGGCCGAGAAGATACTGCAGGGAGCAATCCCACCCGCTGACAAGGAGAAGGTGGAAAAACTTACCCTTGATCAACGGATACTAGGCTCTTCCACGTTATTGGTCAGGTACTACCTCAGTTTTGACTTCAATTTTTCTTTTGGTATTTTATTTTGTTTAGGACATTCTTAAAAAATTTATTTGTAGCAGGCGCTCGTGCTCAGATCCTCTTTGGCTGTACGGAGCAGGGAAGCGGGAGAAGAGGATCCCTCCAGCAAGGTCGATTGCCTCTTTGGAAAGCGAGGTATCCCACCTCTAGAAGCTTGTTGGCGAGCTGGAACAACAATTGGCCAAGGGCCGAGCTTGAAGGCTATTGATGTGGACGACATGGCCAAGCTGAAGGAGGATCGAGTTGCCGCTGCGAACAAGTTAGAGAGGTCGGGGGCCTTGGTGGTGGAGCTCTGGGAAATCGTGGCTCGAGCTAAGACATTTGCCGTGAAGGAGTTCAAATCCTCATCCGATTTTGAGGTGGCAGTTGAAAATGCTGCCTCCAAATATTTTGGTGAGGGCTTTGTGCTTGCTTCCCTGATATGTATATTTCCAAGCATAGAAACCTGTAATCAATGCAGCATACTACTCAGAAGTACCGAGGTCAATTGTTTATAATTGAGTAAACGAATAATTTAAATTTTAAAGCTAATAAGAGATTTTTTGATTTTTGAATGGGTTGGTTTTGTTTACACTATGTAATTTAAACTATGAATTTTAAGTAGGCAAGGTCCAAAAGCTCGATTCCCTCCCTTCTTAACTTTAGTAGGTGATGTTTATTCTCGCATTTAAACTCAACCACATCTCAGTTTACTATATATTGGTCGGAAGATTTGACTTTAAAATCATGTTTTCCATACAAGGAGTGTTTGTGATAGTATAGAGTTTGAAAAATTTTATCAAATACTTGAGTGCAAGGGAACTAAGCCTCACATGTACCAAGTTAAGCTTGTTAACACATGATCAAAGATATGTAACAAAACTGTAGTTACGATCAAAAGATTTTGCCATAAATATTCACAACAAGCATTTAAATCATTTGATAGAATAAACCCACCAATCTAGATTAAAAAATAGATTTACTTTTGGACCAGCCAACAGATTTAGCCATTCATAGGTGTAAATGGATTCAATCGTTTTGTGCAAAATAACATAATCAACATGAGAAAAACATCATTAAGATGGATGAACGGAAAATAAATATTGTAACTAAAAAACTATAAAATTGCTAAATATCAAAATGTGGAAACAAATTAGACAGAATATAGAACTCAAATAAGAAAATAATTAAAGCAACTAATAAATAAAAATCAGCCGTTGAGGCGGTGAATTACATATATAAAACAACTAATGCAATATAAATAAAAATAAAAGTAGCTTACCTGAATGAAAAAAAAAAAAAGCCCAAATTTTAATCCCAGCCATTTAGGCGGAACTAACATAAATTATAAATATAAAATTAACTTGAAATAAAGAAAACTCTAACATGTTAAAATAGAAAAGGAGACGTCAGAATTACAGAATTAAAATTATTTTTGTCCTCTTAACAATAAAACTTTACTATAATTCAAAAAGAACAAATCTCCATTGGAAGTGAATACTCTGTTCCTTCGTGTGCTGAACTCTCTCCCAATTTGAAGTATATTATCTTCTTCTTCTCTGCCTCTTCTTTCCTCTTCTTTTAAATGCCAAGAGCAACTCCTCCCTTGTTTAATTTTTCAAAATGTCTCTGGGTTGATTCGTTTGCCCCATTTTTCAACATCTTTCCAGCTGCCCATCGCCTGCCATATCTGATCCAAGATTGGCCTTCTTGTTGCCTATTTTTCCCAGCTAACTTTCGGTACTTGTTTGTCAACCTGTCCTGTCATTGTATATATATATATGTAAAATATGTGTATTTTAAGAGAGAGGGGGGAGAAAGCGGAAAATAGAGAAAAGATTTAATATCTATTATAGAATAGAGAGAGAGAGAAGAGAGATAGAAAAAGTTTATGGAGGAGAGGAAAAAAATCAGAAAAAGAGACGTGAGAGAGAAGATATTGATGGAAAAAAATGAAAGTTTGGAAAAATAGAGAAAGTGAGAGATTTATCTATATATAATATCTATATGTGTGTGTGTTGGTGTTGTGTGGTTATGTTTAAAGAGAAAGGGAGAATGATATGTTTGGGAGGGTGGACACCGGTCTGCTAAATACCCTACCGTAGTGACCTGCTTGATCACACGTTATTTTTTTTTTTGCTTTTATTAACTCCTATAACCTAAAAATACACACAACCAATAATCAAACAACAGCTAACTAAAATAAAAAATTACCGTGAATCTAAGTCTAACAAAGTACTACTAAAAGGACTATAATTACACTTTCATGGTGTAATCAACACACCCCAACTTGCATTTTTGCTAGTCCCTAGCAAAATTTAAAAGAATGAAGGATAATCTCCACTTTTCGTAGGAGTCACGGATGCATTTAGCTTATGCACCAACCTTTAACCCCTAAGCTTACCCCTAGTGGATGATTGGTGTCTCGTGAGGGTTTCCAGTGATGACCCCCATATCGACTCATGTCATGTCAAGATAAGATATAAAATACGATAGGATTTGCAATAACTCCATTCAAAGAAATCTGATCACCTAATCATGAATCATGCAAGGTAATGCATAAAGTATCGAAGGAAGAATCACATTGAAGTAACACTATCAATGACATATACTCTATCTCAAGACACATGCAATTATATCCTTTATGTTTCGATTCCAGTCTCACAATACATACACTCATCAAAAATATGAAACACGAAAGGTTCTTCAATGGAAACTCATTTTTAGAGTAAATATAATAAGAACATGCAAGTAGAGCACTTCCAGATTCAAAAATTGATATATTGTAGTTAACGTACTTAGCATACTTCATGAAAGAATATTTGTTGTTTAAGCACAAATAGAGAATCGACATGAATGACTTATAACGCCAATTTGGAATTAAAGATTCATGTATTCGGAATTGTGCCATATGAAATGATGAAATGAAAAGAAGAGCCATGCAAGAGGATAGAAAGCGATAATATGTTTCAACATATGCATGCGCATTACACATAATGTTAATGAACTTCACTTTCAACTTCAAATTTTATTTTTTATTTTATCTTAAATTTTAATTTTTTTTCAACTCCTTTTCATCTTCGCCATTTCTTTTCTTTAGCTCTTTCAACTTTCCCAATTGTATAATCCAATGCACTAACTCCGAATTTAGCATTGACAAACGTTTAGCTTGTGTATACAATATCGAGAAAGAACATAATATAATGGCTCAATGAATGGAATGACCATACTTTTATAATCCGAAAATACATCCCAAATCAAAACTTCAAGTGTAATAAGGTGTCAATAACTCCAACTATACTCAACATTTAAACCAAAATCCAGCATAAGGAAGCCTATTCAATGACTGAAGATCATCAAATACCTTTGAATAAATGTAAATCACTCTGAAAATCGATCATTAGGCTCTAAACTCATAAGGTACAGTCTCCACCTTATAAGGATACGCATGCACACGAGAGATACGTAAGATGTCATATAGCATGCTAGTGTACAGCGATGTAGACTCTCTCTTATGATGGATTTATGACAAAAAACTTATAATTTTTCACAATACAAAGGTGAATCATTTATCCATTCAAACTTAGTTTAATGCATAAGGCAACGTATCTCATCATAAAATTGAAATGACATGAATAGAGCATTGGTTCTTTAAGATAATTGGCAACACTTTCAATCACAACAATAAACATGAAGAGTATATGAAAAAAGTGTGAGAAATACAAACCACAGTACCAAATTATGTGATACATCAAACCTTTACTAAAGATTTCCAAGTGTTCACAAGATAGATCAATTATGGACTAATACCTGAAAATTACTCGATAAAGTATAACAAGGTTTGATAGAATAAATTTTTATTATTATTATTTATTTATTTATTTTTTTAGAGATTGACCCAACCCCCCAACTTGAAATGTGCAGTGTCCACACTGCATAAAGGAGAACTATAAACAAAAGAGGGAGAAAATAGGGTAACCCGTGATCGCATCTTGCCAAGCACTTCACCACAAGGAAGCTAGAAACACACACAAAAAGTAACTATGAATTAAATACGTGAATTAAAGACATAAAAGTAAACGAATTTTTACCTAAGACTACGGTGTACAAAGGAACTCAGGAGATCCGGTAGATAGGATCAAGAATCCTCACACGATATCTCTCCCTCAAAGGTTCTAAGAACGGCTTACGTCTTCTTGGCCATTCACTTAAAAATGTTGTGCCGTTCAATGGATTTTCAATCTCAATACACATTGGAAACTGTTTTAACCACATAAGGTCCTTGCCATCGAGACCTTAACTTACCGGGAAAGAGGTGAAGCCATAGAATTGTACCTGAGAACCTTTAGTTTGCGTTCAAAGTTTTTTGCATGATATTCTTGTCATGAAAGGCTTTGACCTTTTCCTTGTAAATACGTGAGTTCTCATAAGCATCATGCCTTAACTCTTCAAGTTCTGAGAGTTGGAGCTTTCTTTGGGCACCGGCCTTGGGTAAGTGAAAATTCAAACTTTTGATCGCCCAATAGGCTCGGTGCTCCATCTCAACCAGCAAATGGCAAGCCTTTCTGTAAATAAGTTGATAAAGGGACATGCCTAAAATGGTCTTGTAGGCCGTGCGATAAGCCCATAAGGCATCGGCAATCGGAAGGACCCAATCATTTCGGTTGGGCTTCACCGTCTTTTCACGTGGGCTTTATCTCCCTATTGGCAAGTTCGGCTTGCCCTTAGTTGGGGGTGATAGGAGGTGAACACTTTATGCGTGATGGCATATTTGTCATTAAAAACCTCAAGTGGGCTTATAACAAAAGTGTGTGCCTTGTCACTAGGACACGCCCGAGGGACATCACGAACCGTTTGAAAGTATTTTCTTTTAAAAACATGATTACCACCTTGTGGTAATGGGTTCGTGTGAGGAGCCTTACCCATTTGAGACACGTAGTCCACTGCTAGAAGACTGTTGTAGAGATAGCCATTAGAAAGGAGAAAAGGGCCCATGAGTCAATTAAAGAGCATAAGTTTCGAGGGGATACCACCCCCAACGGTTGGCAATTTTACTCGGCATTCTTACAGAACTCGACATGAGATCCTTGGAAAAGTGAGGGCCAATAGAATACGCATTGCAGATTTTTGCAGTAGTTTTCTTTGTAGAAAAATGAACTCCACATGCCATTTGAAGGACAAAAGAGAGTAATCACTCATCTCAGAATCGTACACATATCCTCAAGATTGGTATGGGCAAGACTTGAAGAGATAAGGGTCATCAAAGAAACAAATTTTCACCTCCATAAAATATTTATCATTGTCTTGAGGCTCAATGTTGGGATTTGGCCGTCGTGGCAAGGTAATTTGCAATATCCGCATTACAAAGGGCGAGTTGAAAGAGCAAAAAGTTGCTCATCAGGGAAAATATCAACAATAGGTATTTTTATGGTCGAAGATCTTCAACCAAAATCGGGGACAAATGGTCCGCTACCACATTCTCTACTCTTTTCTTGTCTTTGATGTTGATATCAAATTCTTGGAGAGAGGATCCACTGTATGAAGACACGGCTTTGCATCGGCTTGGTCATTAAGTACTTAAAGCCGCGATGATTGGTAAAGACCAAAATGGGTGATCCAATGAGGGGGGGTGAGGGACCGGAATTTATCATAGGGCAAAAAAAAACTATTGCTAGCAACTCGTTTTCTGGGTAGTGTAATTCAAATTGAGCACATTCAAAGTCGGAAGCATAGTAGAGACACTGGTTTCTTTTCTCTCCTCTGTCCTAAGACCACCCCTATCGCATAATCACTCGCATCGACACATGAGTTCAAAAGGAAGGCTCCAATCGGGTGGTAAAATTTGATAGGGGGTGAGGTTAGTTTTAACATGATTTTGAGTTTTGAAAAAGCAGCCTCACATCCCCCATCAACTCAAAAGGAGCATCCTAGAGAGAAGGGAAACATAAAGGACGAGATATGAAACTAAGTCCTTATGAACCGACGATAAAATTCTCGCATGACCAAAGGATATGAGCGTATAGCTTTCACACCATTGGTGTAGGGGTTAAGGTAATTGGAGGATCAAATCAATCTCGATTTTTTCTACCTATTATTTTTGGCACCACAATGTGATCCCAAAACATCCCATGAGTGAACCGAAAATGGCATTTCTCCCAATTTAGCACAAGATTTTTCTCACCACCTCTCCAAATTAACTTTAAGGGTGAAGGCAAGACTCGAAGGACTCTCCAAAAAACGGAGAAAAATCATCAGTTAAACCCTCGACACCTTCCACAAGATCGCGAAAATGTGAATGAAATCCCATCATGCATCTTTGGAATGTGCTTGGGGCATTGCACAACCCCAAGAAGGGCAATCCGTGATCTGCAAAGTGCCAAAACGGGCATGTGATGTTGGTCTTTCTTGGTCCTCAAGAGCCCCAATCCAATTTGGTTGTACCTGAATACCATTAAGGGAACAATTAGAAATGAGTGACGTCAAACCCTCTTAAGATTTGATCAATGAAGGGAAAATGGAAAATGGTCCTGTAGATTGAGTTGAGGTTTTACATAGCGAGTAAACTCTCGAACCTGTGGTAAAGCGAGTTGGGATCAACTCATCTTTCTCATTTCGGGGACTACTGTACACTAGGACTTTTAGGAACAACTGAGTGGGGCGCACCAACTGCTTCTTCATGGGGTTGGTGTAAATGAGCCCAAACGAGCTAGCTTCAACACTCATTTCGACCACGTCTTCATGTGTGGATTTAAACGACGTTATGTGTGGTTGGCGGGAGGGTTCACATCATCCCAAGATTAGATTGTGGGTGTTGCAAATTAAATAGCTTATCCTTTGATGGCTGCAATAGTCCATCCAATGGCATTTCGGTGAAACTCAATAATGCAAACGTTTAGTTTCTAGAATCTTCCTCTAAACTTGAAGAAATCACCACCCAGAACAGTTTAATCTTGCCTAAAAATGCCATACTTGAGAGTGAAGGGAAAGGGGGTTCCAATTTAACTTTGGAGGTCTGGGATGTGAGGGCAAATTTTCCTCAATAGGGGCAACTCCTCAACCCTTGGTGCCCACCCATCACTTCACACAAATCAGCAAGTCGAGTAGTGATAACAACATACTCAACCCCGGATTCAAACTATACACCAATAAGTGGGGAGAACAGGCATGATCTAGGGGGCGAGAGAAGAAGAGAGACGTAGGTGGCACATGTCCTTGTACAATAGATGTCAATGCACTACTCAGTATTTCTCCCTTTTCACCTACTTGTGGCAACATAAAAATGTTTAGTTCAAGAGTCATTCCCAAAAGATAACGGACTATCCCATTCCTACATTGAATAAGCCTTGGAGGGTAGGAAAGAAAGGGACGCCCAAAGATGACGGGAATTTGACTTTTTCCGGTGGGCCACATGTTGCATATCAAGTATAAAAATCCACCGGAACGTAGAACTTTTTCTGAACCAAGACATTTTCTACTCTTCCTCTTGGGTCCGTATGCTACGATCGGCTAGTGAGTGTCACCGTGGTTGGTTAACTCTCCAAACCGAAACTTTTCGTTAAACGAGTAGGGAAGAAGATAATACTTGCACCTAGATCAGCAAAGCGTGGCTCAATCTTGGTGTCCCCTAGACTCTCAGAAATTGTAGGACACCCGGGGTCCTTATCACTTGGGCGACGGTTTTGGTGACTGATAGAACTAGCTTGCTCCATCAAAAAATGCCTTGTCGTAGACATTCAATGGCGCTGACAGATGCACAATCTTTGAGGAACTGGCATATGCGGGGGATGTGCTTTATTGCATCCAAAAAGTGGAATGTTGATCTTACTTGCTCAAAGAGCTTGGTAAATCTCGGCATGATTATTCGGCCTTTAGTGCTCTCACTCGTTGAGGAAACTGGGCCAGATTGGGCATTGGTTATTTGGGCCAATTACTCTCTTCTGGGTCTGTGCACCCACTTGGGGGGATCACACATGATCACATGAGGTGGCAGGTGAGGGGAGTCTTGTTTGTTGAGATGGTTTTGGAAGCATGTTTTATCGATCTCCTTACACTCCCATCAAAGTAGTGATGGCCTTTAGTGCTCTATGGTGGCTTGAAGCCACTGGAAACTACCACTTGATGTTGACCTTGGGGTTCGATTGTGGTTAGGAAGGAAACTTCCTATCTCTTGTTGCACGCCCCCCATAGACGCGGTTAATTTACCAGTTGGGTCTTTAGGTCAAAAACTTTGAGAAAGTTGAGCATTGGGGTTTGTTGTTGTTTTTGATTGAAAGCTTGTGGATTTGCTGAATGCCTGCCAAAGGTGTCTCCAGGTCCTCTTGCGGGGGAGGTGGTAATGCTGCGTTCGTGGAGGCCCTTGTGCGGGCATTAAGATGGGTGGTGGTGGTGCTAGGACGAAGTTTGGCCACAATTTTTCAGTATTTGCTGGGTTTTGTAGTTAGGGTAACCCTGTTACCTGAGTGTACTTGAGTGTCCATACCTCCAAGAAAATTAGGATGGAAAATGTGTTCGCCACCCAAATTATAAGTGTATGGAGTCTGGAGAATTGACTTGCTTAGGTGTGGGTTGAGAGCATTTGAGAAATTGCTCCCCAACCCTGGAGTAAATCTTTGACAGTCGGTAGAGTAGGGCAACGACTATGTGCTATGCCCAATTGGTATAACAGATTACGCACATTCTCTCAATAATAGTTGTGTTCTTACCTTCACTGAACCTTTTATATCTAAGTTTCCAACTTGGAGTAGTGAGGCATTTAACTACAGGTCATCGTGTTCAGTAAGAGTACTTTCGGGCTCCCAATGAATTGTTGCAATGGCTCTTTCGACTATCAACAGAATTGAAAGGTCCCAAAGATTGATCTCTATCGCCACTTGTTCAAAACATCAATTGCCTCAATCAGGATTCCTTGTTTAAAAAGTACCATGACACATATATCAATGAATTGACAAATTTTTTAAGGGTGTTGTTGTTGTTTGTTGTCAGTAATGCCTTCAGAAAAAAAATTTACACTTAGCCAAGTCTCGAAAAGCCATGATGTGGAAGGAATCGCACGCTATCTTGTAACATTTTTAAGTTGCAAATGGATCAGTATCTTAGTCGAAAATTTTGGCACAGCTTTCTCAAAGCTATTGTTTATGCATGGGGAAAGACTTATTGAAAAATCAGCTTATAACTCTACCTTCGTACTCCCCAACGCGGATTGAGGAGTAAGCCAAGTTTAGCCTTCTCCTTAGATAGAAAGGAAAACATTTTTAAGTGAGCTATCTCCTCAGACTGACGAGGCTCCAGGAAAGGTAGCAAAGTAACTCTTCCCACCCCCATCACATTCCTTGAATGAGATGAACACTTTCATTCCCATGCCATGAAAGTGGGGGAAGTTGAATCATGTTTGGTTTACAAACACCAAATGCCGATGACTGGACAGTAGTATTATGCAGATTGGAAAGGCATTCAGGGTTTGGGGTGAGACAGAGAAATCTCGCATATACCGCTTGGGTCATTCGGGATATTGTGGGACTTGCGGGGTATTGCACCCCTTACCCTAAATTTCAATAAAAAGACGGGTATGTTTATGGTTGTTCTACGGGTGGTTCTTTAAAAAGCCTAGAAGCATGGTCATGAAACAATACCCGGGCATACACCAAACCCAAAGGTCTTCTATCCTACACAAATGACAATTAAAAAAAAAAACATTTATTGAAAATAAATATCACTCTTTGTGATGTAAAATCACAAGAAATGCAGGTTACCTAAGCTCACGGCAACAGCGCCAAAAAAACTGTTCCCCGATATGGATGTTCCAAGCGTGAAACCTGTAATCAATGCAGCATAATCCGGAGTACGAGGTCAATCGCCCCAAAACAGGACTAGTGTTAAGCGAATTGTTTATAAATGAGTAAACGAATAATAATTTTTGTAAAGCAATAAAAAGAGATTTTGATTTTTTGGAATGGGTGGTTTTGTTTTACACTATGGTAATTTATGTAACTATGAATTTAAAGGAGGCAAAGGTCCAAAAGCTCGATTCTCTTATTGCGTACGTGAGTTTTATTCTCTCATTTTAACTCCAACAACATCTCATTTTACTATGTTTAAAATGTTAGGAAGATTTGCTTTAAATTATGTTTTCCATACAAAGGGAAAGGTTTGTGAATAGTATAGAGTGGTAAGAAATTTTATCAAACACTTGAGTGCAGGGAAATAAGCATCATATGCGATACCAAGCAAGCTGTTAAACATGATCAAAAGATATGTACAACATAGTTAAGATCAAACGATTTGCCCATAAACCTTCACAACAAAGCATTTACATCATTTGAGAGAAATAAAACCCACCCAATCTAGGTAAATGGATAGAATCTTACTTGACCAAGCCAAAAGATCTATCCTGCATTAGGTGTAACTGATCAATCTTTTGTGCAAAATAAACTAAGCAAACATGGCAAAACCAGTCATTAAGAGGAATTGGATGACCGAAATAAAATATTGTAACTAAAAACTATAAAATTCTAAATACATAAAAATGTGGACACCAATTGAAAGAATATAGAAATAGCAAATAAGAAAAAATAATTAAAGCAACTAACCTCAAACTTCCGCCGTTGAGGCGGATGAATAAAATATAACGTAATGCAATGTAAGAAAAATAAAAATAAAAGGACTTAAACAGAAATGAACCAAGGCAAATTTAAGCCAGCCATTAGCGGAACTAACAAAATATTAAAACATCTAAAATATTGACAATAAAGAAAACTTCTACATTTTAATTGAAAAGAAACTTCAGCATACAGAAACTAAAATTGTTTTTGTCTCAAAAATTAACTTACTAAAATAGCAAAAAGACAGAAATCTCAAATTGGAAGTGAAGTGCTTGTTCTTCATGCCGAATCTCTCCCAATGTGAAGGATATGTAATATTCCTACTTCTTTGCCTTCTTCCTCTCTTCTTTAAATGCCAGGAGAACTTCCCTTTTTTATTTCAAAGTCTCGGGGGTCATTCGTTTGCCCCCGTTTTAACAGCTTAGTTGCCCATGCGCCTGCCATATCTGATCCCCAGCTTGGCTCGTCTGTTGCTATTTTTTCCAGCTACTTCCGGGACTGTTTGTTCACCTGCCCTTTCACTTGTTATATCTATGTTGGTTACCTATGTGTATTTTCGCGGAGAGGAGGAGACGAGGGACAATAGAGAACGATTTAATAATCCCTATATATATATATATGGAGAGATGAGAGAGAGAAAA
>CM018899.1:10464261-10466761 GCA_009663005.1 Actinidia chinensis
TCAATTTAGCCTTTGTTTCTCATGTGTTGCCACTTCAAAACCCATGCTTCGACAACTTTTCCAAGTTTTGACATGTCTTCTGTGTCGACACTATAATTCAAATTGCACACTATTTTCAAGTTCGACACTTTTTTAGTCTTATTTTATGATATTTAGTCCTAATCTCAGGTGTTAAGCACTTCCTACCAGGTGTCGACACGTATCAATCTCAAACTTGGGATCATTGCCCTGACTTCAAGTGTCGACACTTCGGTAGGCAGGTGGCCGCCACTTCCTCCAGAATGACTTTCTTTGATTTTCTGGCCCCTTTGGGCACCGACACTGTGGTTCGTCAAGATGTCTTTTCTTTGGAATATGTGTGATCGTCAGGTCTTAAATCCAGTAAGATTCATGAAATTTCTTTCTCTTCTATTCATCTAAGGCTTCCTCAGCTTTGTTCAATATGGCCTCTAAATCCTCCAGGGTCGACACCATATTACATGTGTCGACACTTTTTGTGCCCGTAAAGTATTTCCTATCTCCTTGGTCAGTTCAGCTTTAAGTCTGATCTTGCATAATTATGTGGAATAATATGCCACTTAGTAGAATCATTAGCAACTAAAATAATGTTTTGTTATCATCAAAATTAAGGCATTGAGTCAACATTCTTAATATAGACGACATCTGTAATAGCGATCAAGTTGCCTTATCATTTTTCAATGAATGGGCATTCTCGATATAGGCGACATACGTAATGGCGATCAAGATACTTATCATTTTTCAATGAATGGGCGTTCTTGATATTGGCGATAACTAAATCAGCACTTTAAGAAATTAGCGACATAACAAAGTGAATTTGGAAAAATTTTATTAATCCGCCATTTAAATTGACCAGTTTGACAAGCAATAAAGGCGATCAACATCGTACATATGGAACTTTTGTTGATTACAAGACTACTAATGTCCCCCTTGCACGGGCAATCTGGTTGTAATACATGGTGACCGACAGACTTACTAGTAATACTTCTTCAAGTGCTCGGCGTTCCAGGGGTGAGGGAGTGCCTTTCTATTCATGTCTTCCAGCCAGTATGTTCCTGGCCTAGACATTTTGGTAACTTTGTAAGGACCCTCCCACGTAGGGCCGAGCTTCCTTACATTTGGTTCTTTTGTAGACAAAGTGACCTTCCTTAAGACCAAGTCCCCTACTAGAAACGATTTATGTCTACTCTCTCGTTGTAATACTTGACAACCTGATGTTTGTAAGTTGCTTGGCGCACCTCAACTCGCTCCCTCTTTTCATCAAAGAGATTAAGGTTGAATCTTAGCTTGGTTTGTTGTTCTCCTTGTCAAATTTTGAGATCCCGAAACTCGGTATTCCGATTTTCACTGGTATTACCGACCTTGTATCATAGACCATTGAGTACGGTATTTCACCTGTAGGGATTCTGCTCGTCGTGTAGTAAGCCTAGAGTACGCTCGGAAGGTCTTCCACCCAATAATTCTTAGATTTTTCCAACCTTGTCTTCAAAATTCTCAAGATTATCCTGTTTGTAATCTCTACTTGACCGTTTGCCCAAGGATGACCAAGCGAGGAGAAATGACGGGAGATGGTGAGGTCCGAACAGAATAGCTTGAACTTGTCATTGTCAAATTGCCTCGTATTGTCCAAGACGATAACCTTGGAAATTCCAAACCTGTAAACGATGTGTTTCTATACGAAATCCTTGGTGTTCTTCTCGGCGATTTTGGCCAGAGGCTCAGCTTCTATCTACTTGGTGAAATAGAAAATGGTGACAATAAGAAACTTTCTTGTAATGGAGCCTGGGTTAGAGGTCCGAGTTGTAATTCCCCATTGTACGAATGGCCATGGGCTAGTCATTGGCACCATCTCAGTATGAGAAAGATGACTTATTGGAGCAAACTTTTGGCACTTGTCACATTTTCTAGTGTATGTCGCCGCATCTTGTTCCATTCGAGGCCAGAAGTACCCCTAATGAACTGCTTTTCTGACTAATGACCTCTCCCCGAGTGGTTCCCGCAAATGCCTTCATGAATTTTTCTCATCACATAATCTGCTTCTTCAGGTCGAAGACATCTCAAGAATGGCCCCAAGGAAATTTGTTTGTACAGAATCCCTTCGAAGAGGCAAAATCTGGCAGAGCGGTACTAAATTCGGCGAGCTTGGAGTTTATTTGAAGGTAGTATACCATTCTAGAGATAGGCGATGATATCATCCATCCACATTGGCCCTATTTCGGCTGGGGGACAAACGGGTTTGGTTTTAGGCAAGAAAGATGTATACTTCTGTCCGAGATGAAATCAAAGGTTGAGGTAAGGTTCGCCAGAGCATCAGCTTTCTTGTTCTCTTCTTTGGGGATTTGGCAAATTCTGAAATCTTTGATCCTCCAGGATATAGTCTTCACCTTGTCTAAGTAGGCCATCATCCAGGTATTTTTGGCAAGGTATTCTTTTTGGACTTGGTTTACCACAAGTTGGGAATCATTAAAGGCAATTGGAGATT
>CM018899.1:10549261-10559261 GCA_009663005.1 Actinidia chinensis
AATTGCCCATGCAAAGACGATATCACCAGTCTTATAATCACCAAAAGCTCCATACTTGTGCGATGTTAATCGCAATAGTGTTTGATATGCTCGCCAATCTTATGATGAATTAATTAAATTCATCCAAATTGACGTTATCGCCGATGATTTATGTTGCCAATCTTTTAAAGCACCAATTTTGTTATCACCAATTATCAAGAACGACCATTCATTGAAAATAATGTCAGATCGCCAATTATCAAGGTGTCTTGATCACCAGCTACGTTATTGCCTATATCAAGAAAACCCATTCATTGTAAAATGATAAGGCGTCCTCATCGCCGTTATGGATGTTGTCAATATCAAGATCGCCCATTCATTGAGAAATCAAACAATGATTCAGACAATGATAAGGCATCTTGATCGCCATAAGTTGATCGCTTGATTAAAAATTTTGCCATGTTGTGGTCTAACGTTTGCACAGAATAAAATAACTCCAACCTACCTCAGGTCAGCCTACTAATCAAGCTCACTAGATCGCCTGAATCGGGTTTAGGCGAGATTGTCAAAATTATTTATTCGTCACCAATAACCTTGCCACACGATACAGATCGCCAAAATATATTGAGGGAGAAGCAATTATTTAATTCACAATTACTTATATTGCCAGTTTTATTTTGCCAGTTTATTAAAATTCTGATCAGCTTCATTTCACAAAATTGCCAACACAAGCATAAGGAGAATACAAAAAAAACTCACAAAAGGAAGACTTTTATTAAAAAATTTCAAGGGATACACATTGCCAATACAAAAAAAAGGTGTTTAAGGAGACAAGGGGTTGGTATCGCCTTTCCCTTCTCCTTATTCCTTATTCTCCTCTGCCTTGGCCTCCTCCCTCTCGAGTAGATCGCGATCCATATCCATGCCGTCGAGGTCAATCCTGAGATAGGGATGGTTGGGAGAAAGCTGCCTTGTACAAAAGTCGAACCCCTCTCCGAATTATTTGGAAAAAGCATCTTCGATTGCTTCCTGAAAATCCTCCGAAGATTTAAACTCTTCAATGGCGAGCTTCTTGGTTCGAGCTTCTTTGCTTCTCAGATTAGCCACCACCATCTCCATCTTTTCCAATTTCTCAGTGATGGCCTCCTAGTCATCCCTCAGCTTGGCCATTTCCTCAGTGACCTTTTGCTCACGCTCGCCGGACTCAGCTAGTAGCCTTTCCATTTCTATGGCCCGGTTTTAAGCTCGAACCATTCTGTTTCGGCTAACTTAGCTCGGGCGATGTGGAAGGCATCACCGTTCCCTATGTTCCTACTTCGGATAGCGAGGAAAGATCCAAGCACTATCCCTTGCAAAAAAAACAAGTTTTTATAAGCGCCTCAGATTAATAAAAGTGTGTAAATTGAATTCGAGGATAAATATGAACAAATACCTGGCCCAGGATGTGAAGGAACTTGTTGACCACTTGATCCAAAGAAAGTTTATCAACTCTCTCTTTGTTAGCGGGAAGGACCGCCACGACAAGAATTTTCTCGGCCACAGCGGCACTCGCCATCACGGAAGCTCCGGATCCTAAAACCTCACTAGGCTTTTTCAAAGGACCTTTCCCGGGAGTTGCTGACCACATGGTCTCCCTGCTCGCCGCCTTGCTGAGTTTGAGCTTCTTAGCTTCGAGCGGTGGGATGGTCTTCTTCCCCTTGACTCATTATTTTTAACCTTTTTGCTGGGCGAGGAATTGGGGGCCTCGTCTCGGGGCCATTTTTCCTTGATCACCACGCCTTTGCTAGACGAGGTGGCATCCTTGGATTCCTCTACCTTCTTAGCGAGCTTGGTCAAACTAATCCTTTTTGACATAGCTGCAAGATAAGAACCGACATCAAATGCAAATAAGAGATAAAATACTTAAAAATAATTTAAGTCAGTACCATCCGATCTAAGCTCTAGGGGTAGCCTTGAGTCTGACCAGGACTCTGACCCAGAATCCGAGCTTGAGCTCGAACTAAATAGTCCCAAGCTTAAGGGGTCTTGGACTTTCCCCCTAATAGCCTCAATATGGTTAGATCAGGAAGGGGAGGTAAGATTATCCCCCATTCCTTCTTAATGGTTCTTATGTACTCTAATGATCCATCTTAGGGGTGGCAAAACTTACCTTCATCGCCCAAAGCAGCAACCATGCCATCTCTAGATGTATCGTTCTCCCTACCGCTGGAGGACATCTTAGCACGGCTAGGGGCGAAGAACCGGCGAAACGTTGAAGTATCCCCCCGACCCTATTTTATCAAAAACTTTCTTTGTCCTTTCTTCCTCGATGTCGGTCAAAATAAGCAGTTTGTTGCAACGTTTTCCTAAAGAAAGAAAAATAACTATTAGCTTAAGGCGAGATGACGAACTTAAGAAAAATATCGATATGAAAGCTAGGCTAACCTGGGGTTCCCCATGACCTCGGGACTTGTGGAAATTTTTTGCCAAGAACTATACTCGGGAAGAACTCCTAGTTGTTCTAGAAATGAAGAAGAATCTCTTTTTCCACCCTTTCACGTTATTGGGAGACCCCTTGATCAGGTTTTTGTCCAACCTCGCCTTAAAATAAAGCCACCCAAGTCTTACCACGGAATTTTAAACAAGGTATAAAGGCCCCTAAATTCGTTAAAGGAAAGGTGGCGCCTATAGATTGCCATATCACCAACATAGAGATGACACTTTGCCACGCATTGGGAGAAAGTTGGGCAGGGCAAATATTGTAAAAATTCAGAATCCTCCTGATAGTAGGATGGATTGGGAACCTTAGACCAATGAGAAAAGTAGCCTCATAGAATGCTACCTTACCTATGCAAGTGAATAATATGGTCTTGCCCTCTTTAGGGATCCTGGTTTAGACCCCTGCAGGGAAGAAATAGGATTCCCTTAGGCGATCTAGGTCGTCCTGAGTCATGGAATTAATCTCCGTAGCAGGAGAACTGTGGGCATCTCCCTCGGGGGTTTTCCCTTGGTCAAGAAGTTCATCTCGAGGAGGAGATTCCTTGGGAGGGGGCAAAGGTAATTGATTTACCTCGTTCACCATGTAAGATCTCTCCCCTAAGTGTTCAGATATCCAAGAAGGTAGGAAATCCTCAAAACTTTCCAAATCTCCTATGTCGTTTCTATTGGACATGCACTTAAAAATAGGAAATTGAAGATAAAGAGTACTTACTAAAGGTTTAAGATGAAGAGTGTGCTTTCACTATTTAACCATTTTATATTGGGAGAACAATTTTGTTCAAGACGAAAAGGCGAATTTGTCTAACTAAAAAAAAGTGTTTTTTTTAAATTTTTAATTAAAATATAAAATAAAAATAAAAGTGTAATTGAATAAAATGAGAGTGTAGTGGCGAGCTAATAAGGGCAAGGTGCACGTCAGAGCAGAGTTAGCAATTTGGAAGCAAAGGCAAAAGAGTGTAAACGAATGAGAGGACTCCCTATTTATAAGAACCACCAAGGGATGAGATCTAACCACTTCGACGGACAAGATCTTGTGACGTTCAGAGTTTTAAGGTCGAAACTGCCATTCCCACCAAAACATATTTTCATTCCCGCAAAGGCGTTATAATTAATTAGGTTCACCCACGTGTTCAGGGACTTGGGAGCTCCATCATTATATTAACCATCCATCGCCAATGTGGTTACTTGAAAATCCAAAGTGTCCCACCTCGGAATCTTGAGTAGGGGGCTACTGATACAGAGTAAATTCTCCAAGTTATTCACTTTACCTATAGTATGGTTTACTTTGCCAGAGTTTACCTCGCCAACATCTGTGAGCTCGTGACTTGAACTCTATCATTGCTCACCTCGCCTATACCTATGAGACTGCTCATTTCTTCCTTGAAACCAATATAAACGATTCTACCAGGAAGCATCAATCAAGTGTCACCAGTAAAGCGAGCCTCTACAATTGGTTGGCACAACACGGTTTGACAATTCCCACACATTACATCTCTCATTCTCTCCTATGGGCGAGGTTGATAACTTCGCGAGGTTGGAAAGGTCCTTTTGTTTGAGTCTCTTGCTATTAATTTATAACTGAAAAACGTACCGGTGACTTGATATAGATGTGCTTATTTAGTCCTTTAAATAGTTTTGATTCTTATCATTTATTTGCACCAATAAATGATATTATTGCCACTATCCATGTGGTTTCATCTGTCTAGTTGTATTTGTCTTACATTTAGTAAACGGACATGTTTGCAAAAATTATTTTAAGCCTTTTTTAAAATTAAATTTGAAATCTTATTTTGAAGGGGTAACGTGTTTGGCAAAACTTTGTTGGTATATTGTTTATTTTCCTTGTTAACTTAAAAGGCTAACTTTTTTTAAGTTAGGTTTGGTTTCTTTGTCTTTTTTTCTCTTATTCTGTTTCTTTTTTTTTTTACTGCATGCAAGCGAGACCATATGGGATCTTTATCCGTTGGCATACTAGCTTCTGGTCCAATGCATTAGCAAGTATAGTCTAATAAGATAGGTTTCATTACATGTAGCATCCAATCGTAGGTGATCATTTATATTATTGACCCACGATGGATAATGTTAATCACCCCTCTTTAACTCATGCCTTTGTATTCACTATTTTTGTTACCCTTTTTAACCATGCATAAAGAAATGCAGAAGCAGATGACAGTGATAACTGTCCCAATTACTAAAGAGGGTAAAAAGGTTGAGGCTTCCCTTGGGAGGAGCGTGGAGAAAGCTGTCAAGGTCAATTCTGATTCATTATGAGCTCGTTTTCACAAAGAGAATGCAAAATAGGAGGAATTAGTTAGAGGGCGTACACAGAAAATAACTAGTTGCGGATGGACCTTCTCTGGCTTGCATAATTCCTTTAGCTATTGAAAAACTAGTGTCTACAGCTATTGTAGAGGCTGTCCAGGTTAGCGTTCTAATGATCTGAGCGTTTTGGTAGAGAGTATAGTCTTCCTGATCATAACTATTTGATGCTATGTGGTGCAGAAAGGAGTTGGTGATAAGGTCGTGTATGAACTAGAGAAATTGGTTAATTCTAAGCTTGAAGCTATTACTAGGACGACAAGCACAATTTCAAACTTTTGCTCTTCAGGTATGCTTAAGTTTATTATTTTATTTAGCATAGCTAGACATACATCAACCTCTAGTACTAGGCTTCTTAATTAAACGTGGATAAACTTAGCTGACCCAGTTTGGAGAGTTTTAAACAATTACCCTGAGTTATTTGGTTTTATTTTGACCTTATAATTCTTGATTGATATGTACTTGCTATATTTATCTATCTAAAATGATTCTTTAGATACTTTTTGGAATCTTGGTACCTTGTTTTGGGTAACTTTACAACACTACGGTCTCTATCCCTATCTTTATCTTTATCTCTATGAGGATTTGATGAATCAACTCTTGGGCACAAACCTATATCTGACTCCATGTAACATTGTCACGCCCCGCAACCCGGCCTATGCGGATCGTGGGCACGTGATGGCCGACGGTTGCCCGCCAAGGCCAACTTACCTTGAATCTGTGCATTCTCATTCAAAATGCCATAATAATTTTTCTTTTACAGAAGCGTCATAACCTAAAAATATAAATAAAGTGTCACGTCCCATACCGTACCCATACATACAGAGCTGGTTCTGTGTCTAAGTATTTACTTACATCCATCACGGTAAACAGGGATCATACATAGTTTCAAGGACTAAAAAGTAGGGTCTAGCCCTCCCCAAAATACATACAAGCCCTCGGGCGTATTCAAAACTACAATCTTGCTTCAACCTCGTCCTAGGTTTTAACTTTGGTTCCTGAAAAAGTTTTCGAAAAAAAAAACGTAAGCAAGTTTTGTGAACTACATAAATGCATGAAATAAAATACCATGGATTATTTTCATATCATACATATCACAGTTAGCATAAAACAGTAATTTCATTTCGTAACTTGAAACTCACGTAAAACATTAGCTTGACATATCTAAACATGACCGCGAGCATAAACATTTCATATCTTCTTGAAATCATGACATCTCGTAGGGTATAAATATCGGCATAACATACTAGCCGTCTCGGCTATGGGGACTCTTTAGGCCAGAGATCTCTACGTACCGGATGGTCTTATTCACGTCCCCATCCGTTTTTTGAGGGGACTATCTGGATGCATTAAAGTCCCGCTGAAAGGACCCGAGTATACCATGCATAAATGAACATTGCTTTTCATGTAATCATGCTAGAAATTTAACTCAGTTTTAAACATTATCCATGGGTTTTATACATAAAATAATACGCCATTTGTATCTTTGCAATACATGGCATTTTTAGCATAACATAATCATTTTATGCATGAAATATGGGAAAAACATTTACTTATTGCATCATATAGATTGAAAATATTTTTTTTTAAAGATACATAGTTTTATTCAGCATCATGATATCACATGGTTTCTTCTTGGTTAGATGCTAACCCGCGTATTCCCCTTACAATTGAGGAAGAATCTTCAATATAAGTTTCGAATTAGACGAAATTAAACTAATAAAAGTCAAAACTAATTTTTTGTTGAGTGCAGGAACTATTGAAGTCAGTTAGATAGCTTAAGTTATGTCCTGCCTTTGAGGTTGTCATCAAGGCTCATTGTTTGAGAAGTGACGCGGATTTTCGAAAGGAATGATTGGACATGCTATTGTAGCCTTAGCAGAAGTTTGAGTCCACACATTCTCACTGGCCGTTGTTTTGAGGGTTATACTTCCTCCCCATTGCGGGATCTTTTGCCATTTTACCGATGTTCACGTTTTAGGTTACATTTAAATATTTAGTGATAATAGGAACCACTAAGACCAATATAATATACAATTAAGACTTTCAAGTACTAACTTAAGGCAATGTCACGGCTTTTATTGTCTTTTGTACTTCAATGTTGTGTCTTCACTTGTTTATTCATGTTTGTTAGGACACCATTTCTTCGCCATCGTCCATAACTCAAACTTTTAATGGGGAGTTAGATGATGGCAAAGAAAGGTTGTTAGCTTTGCCGTTGCAGGAGGAACAAAATTCGAAAGCAATAAACCCCTTGCGTTTACTCAACTAAGCAATCGACCTTGGGTGGCCTTATGATAAGGTTTGTTCTACTTCTTTAATCTTGGTTTCTCTGCAAGAAAAGCAATGAATTAAAAGAAAATTTGCCTTGCATATTGTTTAACCTCGAAAGGACTCAAAGTGGTACTTGATTTAGAGTATTATGTATGTTGCAAAAACAGGATGAAGCACCTAGGGATCCTAAAAAAAAAGCTATCAGATTGGTATCTGAACGTAAATATGACGAAGCTTTCACTACAGCCTTGCAAAGAATTGATGTTTCCATTATCTTGGTTATGCTATTAGGTATATTTTATATGCATACTATCAAATTGAATGTTAGTATTGAGAATTAGTGATTGGCATAACAAGACACAAGTCTTGTTTTGTTGTTCTTAACTCAATTTCACACATTCACTCGTTCCTTTATACATATCTCGCATCTGATTCTTTGATTTCATTTTTGGTATTTGGACTTTCAAATTGAGTTTGAACAACAGTATAGATATTAAAAAATAGTTCATTATTTGCTGACCAACCATCAACAAACTCAAAGAAAGTGAAATGTATTTCTAAACTTGTCTTAGCTTTTTACAGTTTATGACTACCTCTCCTGTCTCAAAATTGTTTCCACGGCTGCTTCAAAACTAAAGCAATTTGTCCACTCATTTTGATTTCCAAATGATGACAAGTTGTGGCTGTTGTAATAATATGATTTGCATTTATCTCTTGTTTCCGTTGCAACATATACGTCTTGTCCACTCCTTTGATCCAAGGTGTACTGCTCTCACTTCTGCAGCAATTGGCCTATGACATCAGTAAGAATACATTTTTCGATATTATCTTTTTTTCCTATTCAACAAAAGCTAATTCACCCTCTCAAAAAATAAATAAATTAGAGATAGAAAGAAATAGATACAAACCACATATAGATGAAAAGGAGAAGGACAGAAAGAACAAAATTAATGAATAAAAGAAATAACTGAAGACTAGTGATGCATGGTGCTCATTGTAAACCATTAATCCTTAAGACTTGTCTTTTGCAAGTTGACATTGACTTCGATAAGGAACCAGAAAGGATAGAACTTCAGAGGTATTTCTACCTCGGAGTTTGAATCTACCCTTTTGCCACCAACAAAGGAATGCTCTACCTCATCTCGAAGAGCTTGGGGAATCTAGGGCACCGGGGCTAACAATGGGGCCTCGTCGTCAAAGCTAATCACCAGAATAAGATCAACTGCAGCCAAGTTTCCATCGTGGACTGCAGGTTCTTGCTTAACTTCTTCTTCCCCCTCTAGCACAGCTATGGCAACAACAAGCTCACTACTTGAAAGTTCGAGTGAGCTAAAATCGCTGGTGGTGCTGAAGCTTGTTTTCTTATCCTCTTACTGAGCAAGCTCAGCAACCCCCTCGTCAAGTTTGTGGCTGAGGTTGTCCAAGCTGGAGCACCAGTCTTAGTGAGTAGGTTCTCAAATTCAGAGTGGAGGAAGAGCTACCCATTTGAGCTACTCAGCATAGTGGGGGATTGTATTATGGTAGATGGGCTCATACCATAAAAGAGAGACAACATCTCGAGGTTCTTAGCTGCTGTTTACATGTTGATGGTAACCTTGCACCACGGAATCCGAATTCGGAACGAGATGTTTGAATCCTACAAGCCAAATCAGCCAAGATACTATAGTTTGGTATCAACAATGTTCAAATAAGAAAATTATGGAAGTGCAGTGAGGATATCAGTACAAACATGGTATAAAAAGAAGACTCACCATCAGGTATTCTATCATTACATCTAGGAAGGCATGCACTCCATCATCCCCATCCCAGAACTCCTAATTTTTTAAGACCCAAACAAAATCCTCAAGGGAGAGATCCTTGTTTGGGATCTTGGCACTAAACTTATTTAAGGATGTTAGTTGTTCCGAAGTCTCAAGTAGTAGTTGTCGATGGACAAGTTGATGTCGGGCTCCCATTTTAGGCATACCACAGTGTAAACATGTAACATGTCATAGGCATCCTTCCCTCTGCATCAATGTATCCACCATCAGCACAGTCCGAATAAAATTTATTGCCACTTACATGAAGGTAAGCTGGAACCATGCAATGACTTCATTTAGCATTGGACTGATTAGGAATCTAAGTTCATCCTGGTGGATCAGTCGCATGCGGATAAAGATGTCATCCCCGTCTCCTAGCACTACTATAACCACCTCGTTGGGGCCTGACCTCTCTATTCATCAAGGATGTCATAGTCTGCCCTAAACTAAGCTAGTGCGGCATCAACATGAATTAATTATTGAGCTCTATTCAATTCCATGTTCTAAAAATGATAAAATACCTTAATCAGAACGAGCTCTACTTAGGTAAGGGCAACAACACATTTGGGCACAGAGTTATCTGAGCTCTATGTGAGCTCTGAGATCTGTCCCATGAGCAAAATCTATAGTACATTTGCATGCAGAGATACCTGAGCTCTCCGCGAGCTCCAAGCTCTGTTCCACGAGACTTATCTACATGTTATAGAGGATCAGCTCTTAAGCCGTCTTTCCATCTCGGCTTTCTCTCAATGAAAGAAAAACTTGAGGAGGCAAAACCCTAGAAGACAAAAGCTCAAAATTAGGGGCATCAAATGTAGACCTAAACAAAATCAAGATGCAAACATAATGAATATACAGACATTTTAGAAATATTTCTTAGAAAACCAAAAGAGAAACTTGTAGAGATAGACTAAAGGCAACCGAAAAATAGGAACTAGTTCATAAAAGGACAAGAACACCGTCCACAATAAGTACGACATCAAAAATAGCTTAAAAAATGGTTTATAAAGCGGCAAGTGAACGACAATGATTAGTGATTCTGCAGATGCTCACACTTTCTCTATATATAATGCTCTCAAAATGTAAGATGAATAGTTGTAGGAAGAAGGCACCTTTTTATAGGAAAGCCCAAGGGACAACTTTCCCGCCAA
>CM018899.1:10601761-10619261 GCA_009663005.1 Actinidia chinensis
TGAAGGTCGACACTTCTTTCGCAAAAACTTTGTCTTGGCTACTGATCTTAAGGTGTCGACACTTCATGTTTCAGTGTCGACACGGTTGTTTCCAGAATCGAATCCTTTGTTCCCCATCCTTTAGGTGTCAACACTCAGTCAAACTAGGTGTCGGACACTTCTTAAATAGGTGTAGACATTCTTCCTAAAAAACTTCAATCTTTTGCAAAAACTTCATTAATTCTTTTCCAAGTCTTCAAGCGCTTCATAGATATCCAACTAAGGGTTCTACAGACTTGAAAGAACTTCTTTAAGGAAGTTGATCTTCAAAGAACACCGTTAATTTCTTCGAGATTGATTCAAACACTTTGATTTCTCCTTAGAGTTCTTCAATCAACAAGCTTCCTCCATTGATATAAGACTTTCTTAATTTATTTAAGAAAGGCTTAAGTCATGATTCTTACGATGCCTAGTACATATATGTCTGCGCACTAAGTAAAAGCATTAGCAATTAACACAATGTTTTGTTATCCTAAAATCAAGGTTATTGATCAAAACCAATCTCCCCTTTGATGATTGACAAAACTTTTCAAAATATGAATGATAAACAATTTAAGAACTTATGATATCGGTAGTGCCCTATATCGATTTGAGCATATACCATGTATTGCTCCCCCTTACTTTTGATAGTTTATGCACTTTCATTTGAATTCATATTATATCATTCAAGTTCGACAATGCATGAGTAGTGTAATTCATTAATCAAAAATTTTCCATACTCATCATGCATATACTCATATTTAGCCTCAAAAACTCTCATACTATAATGATTACCATATTTCAGCTCAAACTATCATTCATATTACCAATAAATTTCTCCCCTTTTTGTCAATCCATAAAAAGGGTATAGCAATCCCAAAATAGGTGAGAAACAAAGTTATAAGTCGAAGATTCAAGCAGAAGCACATATTGAATAAATCTTTCCTTTTTCTTAAGTATAGATTCCCAAAATCTAGAAATAAGAAAGTGTGATCAATATGACTCTCTTTTCAAGTCATGGGGTTAATTAAATCTAGATATACAAGAGAAGATTTAGTTATGACTATATTACTCTCTTTTCTTAGGCGTGTGATCTTCTCCTAACAACATACTTCTGAGGACATAAATATATAGATCACCATGAAATCATAGTTTATCCAAGATGGGTCACAATATTCATTCATTCAATAAATGCAACTTCTTCCCTTACCTGAGAGTGTCACTTGTTTTTTTAAAAGAGTATGCTAACATAAAATGTCCATATTTTTGCTGCTCCCCTAAGAATGTGCATATTTTTGTGAATAAATGTTTATGTGAGTCATTTTCTTCCTAACTTGAAATCACTAACGATAAGATGAATCATGAAACCATAACTATTAGGTGTTAATGGACACCAAATTCATAATAATCAACTCTCCCTAATGCCATAACTATAGAGTATAGATAGTAATCTTTGCTCCCCATTTTTCATGCAAATGCCATATTATTTTATATTTAATCTTAAAATAGATACCCAATAAGTTCAATAAGATCATATCCAAGATTATACTACACAAGATCATCTCTGTTCATGCCATCTCAAGATATCAATAAATAGCCCATAATAGGAATGTGTAATTCATATCCCACAATTTCATATTCAATATTCTTCAAGTACCCATTTGCTCATCTGGCATCCATACATATGCCATATTAAATTTGTTCCCCAGTCAATAGTTCATAATCATCATACATATTCATACCAACAAGCATAGTATTTGATAGATTTCTTCCTTTTGTATCAATCCATATCTTCTCTCCATTTTTATTAAAAATAGTGTATGGTAGTATATGAATAATAGCACAATATTAACCTAAAATAATTGATATAAAGAAAATATCAAATTGAGCCAAAATTCATCAACTCCTTCAAGGGTACTTGAACAGGTCAAGCAATATTTTAGAGCATATAAAGTGAAGAGCAGGAATGAAGTTAAAGATATTAGATTATTTCACTCCTCATATGAGGATTCATCCTTCTTTTCTTTTTCATTGCTATCATGTTCATATTACTCCCTTCTTCAAAACTTTCTTCTTAAAAATCCTTCATCTCTATGAGAAGTTGAATAGACAATTGTACTTTGGAAAGTTTTGAATAGGTAGTATGAGAGACGAAATTATTTTTCACTTGAAAATAGCTAGTGTACAATCTTTTATAAAAGTTTGACTCCATGTATTATGAAATACAATTTATGAAAGACTTAGTGGCAAATAGGATTGAAATCAATGCAAATCGTATTCCAATCCGTTGTAATCTGTCAATATAGATTTCATATACATAAATATCATCAAAATCAATCAAGGAAAAATACTTTATTATGCCAATTCGTTCAATCTGCATAACCTTTGGCTTCCCAAAAAATTTAACACCACATATGCATACCAAACATAATATCGAATCTACTTGACAAATTCAATTCATTACTTTCTAAAAGTTCTATAGTAAAGAGGAAGACCTATCACCAATCTTATCTTGGTGACAGGACCATGGAGTTGGCTTCATGGTTTTGAGTTCCTCATATCAAACCAACACTAACATAAGTATCCATGCGATAAGTATCAACCTCATTCCTTGGGTTGAATTGTGGGAGAACCTATAATCGGACAATTACAAGTTTGGTTCTTTGTTACCACATATCTGGGTCATTTGGGGGTTAGTGTCAAAGTTACCTTTTGAATCCAAACATTCTAAAGTCAATATGAAATAACAAGCAAGTCTAAAACAACTTCATTGAACTTTCAAAACACAATTCAGTCGTATGTAATCTACGCACAAGAGTCTATAGTTGGACTTTGCATCTATGAAATCCTATTTCAAGAGAATGAAGACATAATGTGAGTAAAATAGATTTCATTAAATACAATCAAGTTTCTAATAAATAATCATTTAGAATGAGAGAGAACTTGCGCTGTCATGCCCCGGTCAAACCAAGACCTGGCCACGTGAGCCAAACAACTCAAATGGAAAAGTCAAACTAATAAATCTGACAACACGTTTGTCTTTACATTAGAGTACTGTACTCTATCCCTATAGTAGGATCATGCTCCCCTTCAGAGCTCCTTTCAAATTCAAAATATGGATGATAATCCATAAACAATACCCAAACGCGGAGTAAAAGAATAATACAAACTCCCAAAAAATACCTTACATATTTTAGACAAAAGATATGTAAACGGCAATCCACATGCCAGCACGAATCAAGCTAAACCCTCGGTACCTAAAATTTCATTTTAGTAAAGGTGAGTTATCTTAAAAAGATTTAACAATTGACTTGATGGCTCACGCAAAACCATGATACATAGCTATACAATGAAAACATGATGCAACAAAATATGTTTTCCTTCCATATTCAAACTATACTTTTGATTTCTAATCCGTGATATTCACAAAACAACCGTTTTCTGGATAAAAGCATTCATCATTTTAAACAACACACAACTCAACTTCGTGATTTATCAAATCAACGATTTCACTAACTCTCCAAGCTTCTCGAAAAGCATAATCCCATTCTTTAGAATTTATCCACAAATTCTCAAATTTAGTATTTTCCAAAAGGTAAATATCCAATCACTTAGGAATGACACACCTAGGCAACACCTATCCAACTCCATCATTGCGCTAAGCTTGAGACAACGTCTAGTCACACTTCCGGCCTTCCCCTTTTGCTATAAACTTCCCTCTCTACAGTGCATTCCTCGGACTGTCAACGAAAGGGGACGACATCCCTATACACAATCGCTTCCTCGGGGGACTTTCACGAAAGGGTCGACATCCCTATACACAATCGGCATTCATCGGACTTTCACCGAAAGGGTCGACATCCCTATAACCATCGCATTCCTCGACTGTCACCGAAGGGTCGACCTCCCTATACAAATCGCAGGTTCCTCGAGACTTTCACCGAAAGGGTCGAGATCCCTATATTGCGCATGTGCCATCTAGGACTTTCTTCTCGGCCTTTCACCGAAGGTTTTACATACCTGGTATTATATGCCATCTAGGAGTGCTCTCGGACGTTCAACGAAGATTACTTACCAAATCTCCGGGCCTACTTTTCGGACTTCCACCAAGGTTTGGACCTACCCAATATCCGGGCCTACTTTTGCGGACTTTAACCGAAGGTTTGACATACCCACTGTACACAGGATCGCCATCTGCCTCCCGTGTGGTTTTTCCGGTATATCCGAGCGGTAATTCCAAAACCCTTTCCACGGTAAGCCTTCTCAAAACTATTTCCATCAAAAGCATGCTAAAAAAATGTCACATAAACCATTCTCAAAAATCCTGTCCCTATAATTCGTCAGAATCAATTTTCACATAAAAACTATTCTCTAAACAATTTAACAAAAAGATTGCCATTTGCCCCCAGGGCCACAATACTATCAACACTAATATGCAATTTTCAATCATCAATATTAAAAAAAAAAAAAACAAACAAAACAAAAAAAAAAAAAAAAAAAAAAAAAAAAAAAAAAAAAAAAAAAAAAAAAAAAAAAAAAAAAAAAAAAAAAAAAACAAAAAAAAAAAAAAAAAAAAAAACAACCCCCAAAAACAAAAAAAACCCTCCTCCCCCCCCCCCTCCTCTCAAAAAAAAAAAAAAAAAAAAAAAAAAACACTATCATTGAAACCATTTAAATGCATTAATGTTAAAAACTTATCCAACTCATTCTCACAAACATAATTTCCAATTCACATACAACAACTGTTACATTATCAAAAATGTAATGCCACAATAATAATAAAGAATAGATTCATGCTCAAAGTGAAACATTTTAAAAAAAAAAAACAATTTTAAAAAAATATTTTTTTTTTTTTTTTTTATGTTCAAAAATTTCAGGTGTCGACCACCTGGCAAATATGTTTCGACACCAAATGTCCAGAGCCAAAATTTTTCAAATTCCTGCTCAAGATGTCGACACCAGTGTCAGAACCCAACCATAGTAGACAAATATGAATTTTCACTATTGACGGTGTCGACACCAGGGGGTCGACACCCAACCATCAGTAACAAAATTTCTCCCAATTCGCCACTTTCAAGGTGTCGAAACCAAAATTCCTAGGGGTCGACACCAACTATTAGTGTCCAAGTCTAAACTCTTCATCTCAAAGGTGTCGACAACAACTTCCTAGGTGTCGCAACAAACACCAAAGCCCATATTTCAAAAATTCTCATTTTTAATATTTTAAACCAAATTGCTTCTTAGGGTTCATAACCCAAAATAATACTTAATAGATTTTATATAAGCCCTTAAAACAAACCCAAGAGGAAACCCCACAGGGAAAACCCCCTTTTCTCTCACATCCAAAGCCATGCAAGCCGCAAAAAAGGTGGAAGAGGATGAGATAAAGCTCAAAACTCCACTAGCT
Organism: Actinidia chinensis; assembly: GCA_009663005.1. Lineage (NCBI taxonomy): Eukaryota > Viridiplantae > Streptophyta > Magnoliopsida > Ericales > Actinidiaceae > Actinidia > Actinidia chinensis. Next base: position 10,607,187 of record CM018899.1, read on the forward strand.
CCGATTCAAACTTTCTTCGGCTCAATGCATAGGCCCTCGTAGTGTAGATAATATTCTCCCAAAGGAGACTACTATCAAAGTCTCACTCCTACATACAGATCTAAACTTCAATGCTTAAACCTCTTTGGCATACAAACTCTAGAGAGAGAGGGATAGAGAGGAAGAAGAAGACCCAAAAAAATAAAAAAATCTAACATTAATATGTAGGTCAAACTTAAAGTCCCCAGACATAACTGCCCTCCTTAGGCCTTGGGCTTTGTGTGGCCCAAGCCCACAATTCCAAACCCACAACCAATATTGGGTCCAATTAATTTGACCCATTCTCACAAACTTCTTTCAAACAACCAATTCCAATCCACTTAAATTAACAGGGTCCATATATACTAAGGTCCGTAGCGTATATATATATATACATATATATATATGTACATCGGGCGTTGTTGATCACACACATGCAGTCATAATTTATTAAAAAAAAATTGAACCCTTAAACTCCACCCACTTAAACGAAATTCGTCTCGAAATTAGATCAGCGTAGCAGTATGAGTTTAAACAGACCTGGATACCTTGCACAACTTACGAACTCATGCATTAACGTACACTCTCCAACGTCAGTCCAAAACCACATCAGCAACCTACATGGTTTATCATATAATGACCTCAAAGGTATCATCCCAATACCGCCTTGCTAACTATTGTTACATGCGAACTCCACCAAGTGTAGTGATTCTCATGATCCCCCAACAGTACGCGCCAAAGCATGTCCTCTAGAATTCTAAATAGTATTCTCAGATTGCTCGTCCAGTCTAAGGATGAAACAACGTCTAAACCTCAAGCTGATCCAAGAATGGATTCATCCCTCCAAAAGAGTAATGTAAAATGCGGATCTTTATCTAAATGATAGGTACCGGAACCTCCATGAAACCAACGATCCCCATCATAAATAACACCAAACTCCTCTGCGAATTTGATAGACGGATAAAAGACAAAGTGTGACTTTAGTCAAACGATCGACACAACCCAAAATAATCATCATACCCCCTCAAAGACTTAGGCAAACCCGTACCAATCTATCATGTTATTCTCCAATTCAAATAGGCCAATTTACCTCAATTATACCCTAGCGTCTTGCACACCATAATGTGTTGGATTTTACAACCCAATGCTTGAAAGAGAATAACTAGGAGCTGATTTATATCCCAATCTCCAAAGCAATCGACAATTTGTCTAAACTTGGTAGTAAAAATCTCCAAACACATACCACATTTTTCATAGTTCTCTGTCTGTATCAATACAATCGGTTAAACGATAACTTAATTTATCGTGTAAAGAAGATAAACAAATCCTGCTATGTTTCTCATATTTAATTAAAATATGAAATTTATCCAACATCGTACAACTACGATAAACAAACATTTAATCATTCTCTTACAATGATTCGACATCAACATTTCAATCCAATCCATTCCAATTATCACGTCAAATTAGTCATGTCTAACACGATAAGTCAAACTTAAAACTATCAAACGACTCCTATCACACTTCACATTATTACCAATCATCATATCCTCAATTGCTCCATTACCTCCAACACATAAGTCATTAACATTTCACTTACCATCATGCCGTCAACTTCGTAAACAACAACAAAAAAATCAACTGCCACATGATCACATTCAAATACTTCAAATATGTCTTCTTATCAAATACTCCTTCTATGATCCCAACAATAGTCTTTCACGCCAAAAGAATTTAGCCATATTGCATTTCCTAACTCCCAATCAAAAAAAAATGCTCAATTGAACTATAATTTCACTTTATCACCACTTCAACATACTTTTCCAATCTTACCACAAGATTTCCTAACTATAACCATAATCACGTTCTTCCCCAACTTCCCAAGACAAACATATAAATCCAACAATACTCAATTACAAGCAGAATTTGTTCACAAGTTTACTAAAAGTCTCTCACAAACTCTTCTACTTAACCTGCAACCAATAATATCGTTATAGCTTACATCACAATCCTCAAATGTTTCCTCGTATTACTCCTTCTTATACTCTCATTTATGTACTATTTTACCTCACATTTCTTAGTATTAGTCTCCTATTATCCCACGCAAAAACACCATCCTTACAATCAGTGATTCATCATAAATCAGCTCATACACCTAGTCACAACCAATGGCTATTCTTTTTCTTTCAATCATTTAAATCAATCACTCCATTTCCAATAATATGGAACCAATATTATTCTATTGAATAACTCAATTACACCTCCAAGATTTTTAATCTTAGATCCACAGGTTCAAAAGTCTTCACTAAAATACGGTGCACTTCCCACCATCCATCACTCACACAAGCATCAAAAATTTATTACCAAACGAAAAAAAAAAAAAAACCAAAAAGACTCCAAAAAAAATGAATCAGGTAGTTCACTATATCACTTTCAAACCATTCGGTATTAGTTCAACATATACATTCAACTTTGTCCTCAATGTCAAATTTAATTTCGAACTAGTACGTGTCCTATAGTGATAGAGAGGACAAAAGTATGTCACATAACAAATCAAACCTATCAATACTTCACCCATTAGTCATTCTATGACTGGCAATACCAATTAAAATAATTAATTCTACTTATCCCATATCTACTAATACCATTGATGTCTCCTTATTGATCTTCGGACCAAAATTTAATCTCGTATATGATCTTACTAATCAGAATAACATTTCACTGATCCGATAAATCAAATTTTGAATATCTCTACCAATCTACGAGTCCTACGAATTTAAACATAAGAAAGTACTCGTACAACGAGGCCTCCAACTATTGCTCCGGCTGTCCTCTGTCTCTGACGTCCACTGCTGATGGTCACAGCGTAGTCCGTCCATAGTCCTCTGACCTTCTGACCTAAAGCTCCCTGAGTGTTCCTCCTCGTGCGCATTGTCGTTGCTATGTTACTAACTTGACCACAATGAAAACAAGTAGTGATTTTCTAACCTGTAACTGCCCTGCGCCAGCCCGCGGGAGTATCCCCCTTGGTAATTTGACTGCTCTTCTGACCCTTCAAGGGCAGCCCGCACACGATGTCCAGATTGGGTAACACCAAAACAAATCGGCCCTCCCGAGAGGTCGGTCCAACAACATAGAACTTTTCGGCTTCTTCGAAAAGTGTCCCTTAGCTGTGCACTAATACCCTCACGGTGAGATTTTTGGATGTGTAATCCTCCTATTCTCATTCACACCTTCCTTATACGGCTCTAGTATCCACCCTCCTAGCCCGGCACTAGCATTTCTTGGCACCGTGTTCCTCACCACTTGTTCAAGGCAGTGAACCCCCTTGCATAAATTCCGTACCCTTATCACCGTAGTGGTGCCCTCCACACCCAAACTTTCGCCAAAGCATGGGCTCCTCCCCCCATCACCGACTCGTGGGGATTATCATTATCCCCTCGTCCGGTCCCACAACGTTATTACGTGCTCCCGTGAGTGACCTTGCACGACCTCTCGCTGATGTGGTGACATGTTCTACACAATGTCACAGGAAAACAATCAGACAATCAGCTTCACTTATGCTTCAATCATAACATTCATTATCCACATACAATCATAACACATACATTTATACCATGTATGTTTCAAGTTATTTATCACATAGATAGACACTCAATACTCCTCAATACCTAGACCGAAAGCGAACGTGGTCTAACAAACCCTATGACTCATAGGTTATCCGAACTAATCCTGTACATGTTATCTCAATAACATATATCATACTCTCACGGATCCTCAAGACTAGACACCAAACACGTGTCTAACTGCCCCACTGCTCATAGGTATGCGAACCTTAGAACTCTGATACCATGTTGTCACGCCCCGTTCAAACCAAGACCTGGCCACGTGAGTCAAACAACTCAAATGCCGAAAAGTCAATACTAATTAATTTATCTGACAACACTTTCTTTACATCAGAGTACTTGTACATCTATCCCTCTAGTAGGATCATGCTCGCCATGATTATCAAAACAAAATTATGGTGATAACCATAGACATGCCCACACGCTTCAAGAATAATTACAACTCCAAAAATACCTTTACATATTTTCTAGACAAAAGATATGTAAACGGCATCCCATGCCATCACGAATCAAGATAACCCTCGGTACCTAAATTCATTTTAGTGAGAATTGTGTGAGTACTTAAAAAGATTTCACAATTGACTTGATGTCTCAGCCAAAACCATGGATACATGCTTACAATGAGAAACATGATGTACAAAATAGGTTTTCATCTCATATCAACATATACTTTTGATTTCTAATCCGTGATATTCACAAAACACCCGGCTTTTACTAAAAGCATTCATCATTTTAAACAAACACAACTCAATTCGTGATTTATCAAATTAACGATTTCAACTAACTCTCCGGCTTTTCTCGAACAGCAATAATCCCATTCTTTAGAATTTATCAAATTCTCAAATTTATGTATTTTTCCAAAAAGTCCATACAAGCCACGTAGATGACACACCTATGCTAACCCTATCCAACCTCATCATGCGCGAACATTTGAACAACTCTAGTCACTTCCCGCACTTTCACCGGGGGCTATAACATTCCTCTATACCAGTCGCATTCCTCGACTTTCACCGGGGTCGACTCCCGATACACAATCGCATTCCTCGGACTTTCACGAAAGGGTCGATATCCCTATACACCATCGCATTCCTCTGCTTTCCCCAAGGGTCGGATATCCCTATACACAATCGCATTCATCGACTTTCACCGAAAGGGTCTACATCCCTAATACCAAATGCATACTCGACTTTCACCTAAAGGTTCGATATCGCCTCTATTTGCCATTTGCCATCTAGGACTTTCTTCTCGGACTTTCCCGAAGTTTTAACATACCCAATATATGCCATCCTTAGGACCTTTTTTTCTCGGACTTTCACCGAAGGTATTACTTACACCAATATCCGGCCTACTTTCGGACTTCCACCGAAGTTTACATACCAATATCCGGCCTTTTTTCGGACTTTCCCGAAAGTTTGACATACCCAATGTACACACGATCGCCATCTGCCTCCGTGTGGTTGTTTCCGGTATTCCTAGCGTTCATTCTCAAAACCCTTCACTTACCCTTTCTCAAAACTATTTCCATCAAATCATTCTCAAAACTATTTTCACATAAACCATTTCTCAAAATCATTTCCCAAATCATTCTCAAAATCATTTTCACATAGAACCATTTCTCTAAACACATTTACTCAAAAAGATTGCATTTGCCACGTCACAATTCATCAACATAATATGCCATTTTCATTCTATCAATATAAACTATCCATTGCACACCATTTCAATGCTTTAATTAAAAACTTTATCCAACTCATTCTCCAAAATAAATTTTAATTTCACATACACAAATGTTCATTATCAAAAATTTAATGCAAGCAATAATAATATACAGAATATATTCATGCTCAAAGGGAAACCATTTTAAAAAAAAAAAAATTTAATTTTTTTTTTTTTTTACTGTCCAAAATTAGGCGTCGACACCTAAAAATCTAGTGCGACCCAAATGTCAGTAGCCAATTTTCTAATTCCTGCTCAAGGTGTCGACACCAGTGTCAGCACTCAACCAGCACAGCCCAAAATTATGACTTTTCCACTATTCAAGTGTCGACACCAACCATCAGTAACAACTTCTCACATTTCCCTTTCACAGGTGTCGACACCACCTATCAGTGTCCACTTTCCTAAATCTCCTCTCAAAAGAAAGGTGTTCCGACACCACGTCCGAGGTGTCAACCCAACACCAACGCCATATGTCACACTCTCATTTTTTATTCTAAACCATATTTCTTCTTTTGGTTTTCTATACCCAAATAATACTTCAATAATTTTTATATAAAAGCCCTTAAAACAAACCCAAGATTAAACCCCACAAGGAAAACCCCCTTTACCTCAAATCCAGCAATGCAAGCTCCAAAAGGTGAAGATGATGAGATAAGCTAAACTCCCTAGCTCCGATTTCAACTTTCTTGCTCAATGCATAGCCCTCTTCGTGTAGATAATATTCTCCCAAATGTACATACGATCAAGCTTCACTCCTACCACACTAGCTAAACTTCATGCTAACGCTCTTTTGGCCAAACCAGAGAGAGAGGGATAGAGAGAAGAAGAAGACCCAAAAACTAAATAAATCCTAACATTCTATGTTTAGTCAAATAAAGTAAAATACATAATGCCCCCCTTAGGCCCTTGGGCTTTGTTGGCCCAAGCCACATTCCAAACCACAACCAATCTTTGGTCCAATTCATTTGCCCAGTTTTCTCACAAATCTTCTTTCAAACCCAATCCAATCCCTTATTCACATGGCCCACTTAAATTTAAATGGGTCCATATATACTAGGCCCAGGGATAATATATTATAGATATACTATCTATATATATATATGTACACGTGCGTGAGACACACACATGCGTCATAATTATTATAAAAAAAAATGGGGGGGGGGGGGGGGGTGAACCCTTAATGCTCAATGCTAAGGCATTCTAAAATAAAGTGCAATCAGATGAGCATATATCCATGCTCAAGCATTGTTCTCAATTTTACAAATAAGATATAGAAAGTGTAATACCATAGCTAAACTTGATAACTATGAATTCAGTCACTACCCAATATTGATGCAAGATTAGCATTTTTACTTGAAATGAATGAAAACATATTTTTTAAGATAATGAATATATAAGTATAAAAAATAGTTTTCATGAGGTGTAAAGTTCTCCAAAAAATACAATACTTAGTATGTGAGAACTTCTATACTGCAAGAACCAATATCTAACATATGATTACACAATATCACGTCTATAATGTTTCAAATATAATATGTTCAATCATTGATATTTATTTCAATATCAAGTAAAGTATTCAAGTCATGAATACAATACACAACTAAATCAAACCATACATGCAAGATCTTAAGTATAAGACAAGACTGGATATGAGATGTGTTCAGCAAGTTCTCTAACATATTCCACTTATATGTAAGAGAAACCTGAATTCAAGTTAGAAGTAGGTCTTTATATAAGTGGACAAGTTAAGATGTAACCACTTCTAACAACATGTTCATTTAGTTGAAATTGATAAACCATCATTATATAATCAACTCAATGATCAAAACCATCACCGAAATATCTAAGTAAAGTTAATATAAGTATTGTAATAGCACATTACTTAGATGATGGTGTATGAGGCATAAGAAAATAGAAGACATATAATCATGCCCATACCATCTAGTATTATGCAGGAATCAATAAATAAAATTATTAAGAGTAATGCATATATACTTTTGATCCAAATAGTATCATGATTATATATCATATTAAGTATATGATGCAACTTTTGATCTATTAAATACTATCAAAATAACATCAAATAAACAACAAAAAAAAATATATTCTTTTTGCTTTGATATGTAAGGATTTGGCACAACACAATCATAATCTTTCATATAATGGCAAAATAATGATATATTTCACATTACGAACAAGCATTAATAAAGATAACATTCATATATTTTTTACAAATCTCTCCCTAATTAGGGACTATCCTCATACATATATGTATACAATAAGTTTACGAAGATATAAAATTTTGAATTTTTCTCTTCCCCTAAGACAACATCAAATTGGCATAGTCATGTAAGCACAAGTATGTTTAATAAAAAAAGAGACAATTGTTTTTAAGATGCACCGAATATATTTTTTATATCCCCCAAGTGGTTGAATAAGCCACATATGATACAAATCGTCATGATACCATTGATTCCAGCATCGCCGCGCGTATGTCATCAAATAATGGTACCTACCAAAGTAATGCTCCTCTAATTTGTGGGCTTCTTATTACAACGTGTGATGATTGTATGTAATCCAAGCAATCAAGTAATCACACATGAAAACTATAATAAGGAGTGTTAAGTTATTTTACCAAAAATAGCAATCTCTCTACTTTTTCAACTCAGACAATTAATGCAAATAATATACCAATTAAAATACGGTCAATTAGGGTAGATCAACCATGCTAGTAGATGATACTTACAACCAATAGCATGTTGAATGAGACGATTTTATAGACTTTTTCTAAATATCAACACATGTCTCGTATTCTTTGAGAGAGGATTTTCTAAAAAAAGTTATTTAAAAAATATTTTTTCCTTCTTCTTTGAGAGCATCCCCCACTAGTGATATTAAAAAAAAATTCGAATTAAAAATATCACTATCAATGGAGAACAAAGTAGTCATCATGCTTATAACCTATTAATTAAGCACAAATCATATTTTAAAACACATTTAGGTGAGTGAATAGATTTAAAGATTTTTGCATAATATCAAGTTTTTAAATTCTTTTTACTATAGAGGGGTTTTGAATTTATATCTTAACATGGATTTTTTATCAAAATATAGCACACTCCCTCTAGACATATATCATGCCACAAGTAATAGATACCACTTGAATCAAGTGGATAAGTCATGAATGCTTCAATTAACATGGAAGTCGTTAACACAAACATTTCATGCAATATATGTAACAATGATACAATATCTAAGCATATTCCATTGACAAATTCCCCATAATGACACTGTTTATCCAAGATGTGTTCATGCAAAGTAAAAATATTTTTCATTGAAAATGTAGTTTATACATGAAGAATTCAATTAGATGCCACATATTTTACTTAATTCAATTTATCTACTTTGTGCATACCTACTTATCATGAATCAAGTAGTTATATCTTAATAACTATAATTTCTAAAATGTATGCTAATTCATCAAAATGAAATGACTTTAATGGAATTGCAAAAGGATAGCAGTATTTGAGTTATCTGAGGCTCATGTGATGACTAGCAGGAATAATCTAGTGAATATCAATGAGTGCAAGAATCATCATTTTTAGCAACTTTCATGAAGAAAAAAAAATATACCTAGATGAGCCATAATCATGAAGTTTATTAACATAAATATGGGTATGTAAATCATTATTTCAAAAAGTATATAATATACATACCATATAATGCCCTATTATAAAATAAATAGCATGTTAAAACAAATGAATCGATACATGAATCAACCCCAAGCAATTGTGTACATATATAGTTTTAGAAAGTATGACCATGAAGGTTGCTCACATAATTTGATGTAGAGGATATACTACTCACAGCATAATACAAATCATCTACATCAATATATAGATCTATAATAAGTTAAATAACACATAAAGCATGATATAAATGCCTACATAGTCATGATAGTAGAAATAACTATTTAAAATCTCATCATGATACAAGAGAATGCATAGTGTAAGTCATAAAAACATGATTATTTTAACAAGTATGCATCAATTATCTAACAACACCACTTGAATAAAATTTTTAAAATTAAGTACAAATTGTGTATTAGAGATCATACCTTCACTACCTATTTGAGACGTTAGCCCAAGGGATTTTTTTCCCTTAACTTATTGTAGTGAAAAGGTTTATCGTTGATTGAGGGTGATGGATGTATTTATTGATATCTTCCTCTTATCACGTTTAATACTCTTCCCATTGTATCCTTTTCCTCGTTAATTTTTGTGTAGGCAATTTCTCTCGTCCTCTTAGGATAGAATCACTTGTGAAGTATTTTCATCTTTAGCTTTTAAGTGTTCTTCCTGAGTTGTGTGCACCTTGATGTTTTCTTTTAAGTCCTTGATACCTCCTTCTTTATGTTGTACCTCAAAATATTGAGCCTTTCTTTCCGGTACCGTTCCTTATGGGTCCTTGTGTGTTAGCCTTAATATCATTAGTATAATACTAGTCTTCTTAGTGGCATCCACACTTTTTTACACAAGGTTTTAATTTCTTTTGATATGACCTTGTGTGTATTGTCCCTTTTTTTCACAATAAAACATGCAAAATGCGATGTTTGTAGATTTCTCAATTTTATTTTTTTTACACTCTCCTTTTCATGATTATAAGACACCCTTTTAAGTTTCTTTAAAATTATGTTGTCATCTTCACAAAATATTTTCATGTGATGCAATTTTTTAAGGTATCATTCGCAATTTTCACTGCATTATTTTCACATTTTAAAAATATTTGCATCCTTTTTTCAAATTCTAGAACTCTCATAAAGATGCAATGTGTTTCTGTAAAGTATCATTCTTAGATGCCAATGTCCTCCTTTGATTTATCAAATGTTCTTCAATGCATCTAACACTTCATCATATGCACATGATCATTAATAACATTCATCATCATTAGATACGTCGAATGATCATCAAGATTATCATTTGAAAAAGGAATGAGCATAGATACTTCATTATAATCTACATCCTTTCATTTGAATTTGTCCTCTCATTTATGATAACTTCAAATCTAGTTTTTCCTCTTTCGCTTGTGCTCAACTCATTTTTCGTTTTTAGTTTTTGTCTACACCATTTTCTCATAAGAATCTCCGGAGAAATGTCCTTAGATTCATCTCTATTTATGTGTGCCATACAAAATCTTGTTCATAAATATTTTTATTTATTCAAAGATCATGAGCCGATATACATGAACTAATTCTAATTTGTACATGAGATCTAATGCACTTTTTAATAATCGATGCGGTGGCATTTCGATAAATATATTTAGAATTATTTACTCTAAATTATTGAAACTAACATGCCACATTTTATAATCTTGGATTGAATAATTTCTCATTCTACCCTTCCAATATGTGTAATTTGGCTATCAAATTGTGCTAGAATCGAATGTCCTTCGATAAAGAGACTCTCTAATGGGTTTTTGCCATGGATCAACTCTAAGGAATTAAGCCTTTTAAAATAGAGCACTAGCTCTAATACCAATTATTGGCCCAAAAGATCAAACCAAGAGGGAGGTGAATTGGTTTTTTTCTAAAATTATGGCAATTATGATTAAATTAAAATAGTAATCTATTAATAGCAATTATAATTTATTGCAAAGTAATATAGTAAGATTGAAAGAAAATCAAGCACAAGAAGGAACACAAGATTTACCGAGGTTTCGATCACAACGTGTGTCTACGTCCCAAGACCTCCGCAATATCTCTGCTTCCACCTACTTTTACGTCCTCACTAACAATGTGGGGGCTGAATTTCTAAGTGCTCAGCTCACTTTTACATCAAGTGGTTTTGTCCCCCTCCACTCACACTTCCTAGTGTTTTTAGTTACAAAGAACCATCAAACTCTTAAGTGTTTGGGCTTTGTACAAGAGAAACACTTAAAACCCTCACCAAGTTTTTTTTTCAAGCTACAACCAAACTACAAGGATATAGATGTAATAAAGATGATATAGGTGAAAAAAACACTACTTTGAAGAGTAGATCGGATGGAATAGCTCACCTTGGTGACAAGAGAATTTTAATAGAATTAGGCAAATTGAACCTCTTTTGATGATCAATTCATGTTATAGCATATTGTTCCAACCCTCAAATGTTGTTTGGAGACTTTGTATTTAAAGTCCTTGAACTCAATATATCCGTTGGATGTTGGTTTGAGGCCATTTAATGCTTGTTTGGACCTTACAATGTTCAAAAAGCGACGTTGCCCCAGGTGTCGCACTTTCAATCATAGGGTGTCGACACTGTGGTGAGGGCGTAGGGAGGAGGGTATGGAAAAGAACGGGGAAAAGTGTTCCTTCCCCTCTTTCCCGGACTCGGGTCTTGGCTACGACCAAAAGTTCGACACTTCTATTTCAGGTGTCGACACCTTCCCGCAGATTCGGTTTTCCAGTGCGCATATTCAAGTAAATTGGCCATAACTTCTTCGATACTTTAAATTTTTTAGCGCATTTTTGTGGCGTTGAACTAGATTTCCGGGATACAATTTAGGCTCCGGAATTCTTCATTGCTCGACTTGTATAGGACCGAGATAATCGAATCTGAAGTTGCGCGAATTTCTTAAAAATAAGTATCGTTCTTTTGGATCATATTCTTCGAACTTGGAGTTGGGTCATGAATTTTAGTCTCATTGGAAATCCTTACTTCAAGATCTTGAAAATGAC
>CM018899.1:10646761-10651761 GCA_009663005.1 Actinidia chinensis
TTCATTACGATATGATAAGGCGTCTTGATCACCATTATGGATGTCGCCATTATCAAGAACGCCCATTCATTACGATATGATAAGGTGTCTTGATCACCATTGTGGACGTCGCTATTACCAAGAATGCCCATGCATTACGATATGATAAGGCGTCTTGATCGCCATTGTGGATGTTGCCATTATCAAGAATGCTCATTCATTACGATATGATAAGGCGGCTTGATCGCCATTGTGGATGTCGCCATTATCAAGAACGCCTATTGATTGTGATATGATAAGGCGTCTTGATCGCTATTGTGGATGTCGCCATTATCAAGAATGCCCATTCATTACGATATGATAAGGCATCTTAATCGCCATAAGATTTAATGGTCACTATTTTTACTTCGCCTTATGTCTAATGTTTCCATCGCCAATTTATTACTGTTGTGATTGCCTTTTTTCTAAATGATATTAGCACGATCAAAAAGAAATGCAAGGAAAAGAAGAAGAAGGAACGAGGAACGAAGATTTTCATTTATTTAAATGAAAAGATTACAACTTGCCATTACAAAAAAAATAATTATACAAGTGTTCAGGAAGGATGAGGGTTATTGTCGCCCTTGTCCTTTCCACTGTTCTCCTCGTTCTTCCCCTCCTCTTCCCCGGCCTCATCCTCTTCGCGAGCAAAACGTATCGATCCCATGCTTTTCAGTCTATGGCAAGGTCTGGATGATGGCGACGAAGCTGCCATTTATGAAATCAAATCCTTCGCCAAAGTACTTGAGGGCAACATCTTCACTGGTCCCAAGGAAATCGGACAAGGATTTGAACTCTTCCACTACAGCATCTTGGGGTTTGCCAAAGCTTCGCTCAGTTCCACTACCAAAACCCAATCTCTCAACTTGGTCCACAGAGGCATCTCGTTCCTCTTTTATTTTGGCGAACTCATCAATACCTATTGGCTACTATGCTCTCGAGTTCGGGCCTTGGCTAATGTTGCTCTAGATCACAGAAGCTCTAGAGGCGAAAGACATCGCTTTTTAAGGAAGTTGCTCGCCGTACTGGAGGGATGCCTCTGCCCATATACAATCATATAGTAGAACACAAATCTTTTCTCCCGTTGATTTGGTTCCTAAGAGGTCACTCGCTACAAAAAAACCAATATGGGAAGCTTGCCCTACATGGGAAAATCTTATAAGGTTACTGTATCTGACTAGGGTACTTGTGTTGGAAGACATGAACGGGATGACAGTCCTTCACACCTAGAACGCCTGAGCTTTAAGAATATTACTAATAAATACATCGGTCGCTATAGGACAAATCGTCTTACTAGTGTAACATCACTAGTCTTATGATCACCAAAATCTCTTTTGTACTATGGTAATTTTATGATTGCGATCTTCAAATAAGTAATAAAATTTCTTCTTTCTCCAAGTCTGATTTCATTGTTGTAAGTTGCCAGTGATTTAATATCACCAATAGTGGAAGTTTTATTCGGCCATTCATTTGTGCCATATTAGAACACCCATTCATTTACGATATGATAAGCATTTTTAACGCTATTGTGATGTCACTATTATTAAGAATGCCCATTTATTACTATATGATAGGTGTCTTGATCGCTATTGTGGATATCGCCATATTAAGAACGCCTTCATTATGATATAATAAGGCGTCTTGATCGCTATTGTGGATGTCGCCATTACCAAGAATGCCCATGCATTACGATATGAGAAGGCAGTCTTGATCGCCATTGTGGATGTTTGCCCATTATCAAGATATGCTCATTCATTACGATATGATAAGGCGCTTGACGCCATTGTGGATGTCGCCATTATCAAGAACGCCTATTGATTGTGATATATAAGGCCGTCTTGGATTCGCTATTGTGGTGTGCCATTATAAAGAATGCCCATCATTACGATTATGATAAGGCATCTTAATCGCCATAAGATTTAATGCGTCATATTTTTACTTCGCCTATTGTCTAATGTTCCATCGCCAATTTATTTTTTTTTTTTTTTTTTTACGTTGTGATTGCCTTTTTTCTAAATGATATTAGCACGATCAAAAAGAAATGAAAGGGAAAAGAGAAGAAGGAACGAGAAGGAACGAAGATTTTCATTTATTTAAATGAAAAGATTACAAAAACTTGCCCATACAAAAAAATAATTATACAAGTGTTCAGGAAGGATGAGGGTTATTGTCGGCCCTTGTCCTTCCACTGATTCTCCTCGTTCTTCCCCTCCTCTTCCCCGGCCTCATCCTCTTCGGCGAGCAGACTATGTGATCGATTACCATCCTTTTCTAAGTCGATGGCAAGGTCGGATGATTGGCGACGAAAGCTGCATTTATAGAAATCAAATCCTTCGCCAAAGTACTTGGAGGCAACATCTTCAACTGCCCCCAGGAAATCGGACAAGGATTTGAACTCCTCCACTACAGAATCCTTGGTTTGGCCAAAGCTTTGCTCAGTTCCACTACCAAAAACCCAATCCTCTCAAACTTGTCAACAGAGGCATCTCGTTCCTCTTTTATTTTGGCGAACTCATCAATAGCCTATTGCTCTCGAGTTCGGGCCTCGGTAATTGTTGCTCTAGATCACCAGAATGCTTCTAGAGGCGAAAGACATCGCTTTTTAAGGAAGTTGCTCGCCCTTACTGGAGGGATGCCTCTTCCCATATTACAATCAGAGAGTTAGACACAAATCTTTTCTGCCCGGTGATTTGGTCCTGAGGAAGGTCACTCTGCCTACAAAAAAACCAAATATGGGGAAGCTTGACCCTACATGGGAAAATCCTTATAAGGTTAATAAAGTATCTAGACTAGGGACTTGTTGGTTGGAAGACATGAACGGGAGGACAGTCCTTCACACCTAGAACGCCGAGCATTTTAAGAAATATTACTAATAATACATCTGGTCGCTATAGGACAAAATCGCCTTACCAGTTTGTAACATACTAGTCTTATGATCACCAAAATCTCTATTTTACTATGGCTAATTTATGATGTGAATCTTTCAAATAAGTAATAAATTCTCCAAGTCTGAGTTCATTGGTTGTAAGTTGCCCAGTGATTTATATCACCAATAGTGAAGTTTTCATATCGACCATTTAGTTGTCGCCATTATTAAGAATGCCCATTCATTACGATATGATAAGGCATCTTGATATCTATTGTGGATGTCGTATTATTAAGAACGCCCATTTATATACGATTATGATAAGTATCTTGATCGGCCATTGTGGATGTCGCCATTATTAAGGAACGGCCCATTCATTACGATATGATAAGGGCGTCTTGATCACCCATTATGGATGTCGCATTATCAGAACGCCCATTCATTACGATATGGATAAGGTGTCTGATCACCATTGTGGACGCGCTTAGTACAGAATGGCCCCGGCATTACGATATGATAAGGCGTTTTGATCGCAATTGTGGATGTTGCCATTATCAAGAATGCTCATTCATTACAATATGATAAGGCGGCTTGATCGCCATTGTGGATGTCGCCAATTATCAAGAACGCATATTGAGTGATATGATAAGCGTCTTGATCGCTATGTGGATGTCGCCATTATCAGAATGCCCATTCCTTACGATATGATAAGGCATCTAATCGCAATAGATTTAATGTCATATTTTTACTTCGCCCTTTGTCTAATGTTCCATCGCCAAAAATTTTTATACTATGTGATCGTCTTTTTTCTAAATGATATTAGCCGATCAAAAAGAATGCAATTGAAAAGAATAAGAAGGAACGAGAAACGAAGATTTTCATTGATTCAAATGAAAAGATTACAGCTTGCCATTATAACAAAAAAAATTATACAAGTGTTCAAGAAGGATGAGGGTTATTGTCGCCCTTGTCCTTTCCACCATTCTCATCGTTCTTCCCCTCATTTTCCTCCTCTTCCCCGGCCTCATCCTCTTTGGCGAGCAGACCGTGATCGATACCCATGCTTTCTAAGTCGATGGCAAGGTTGGGATGATAGCGACGGAGCTACCATTTATAGAAATCAAATCCTTCGCCAAAGTACTTAGAGGCAGCATCTTCAACTGCCCCCAGGTAATCGAACGAGGATTTGAACTTCTCTACTACAGAATCCTTCGTTTGGGCCAAAGTTTCCCTCAGTTCCATTACCAAAACCCCTGTCCTCTCAAACTTGTCAACAGAGGCATATCGTTCCTCTTTCATTTTGGCAAACTCAGTAATAGCATGTTGCTCTCGAGCTCGGGCCTCAGCGAATTGTTGCTCTAGGTCGCCAGAAAGCTTCTAAAGCGAAAGACATCGCTTTTTAAGGAAGCTGCTCGCGCTTACTAGAGGGATGCCTCTTCCCATATTACAACCAAAGAGTTAGACACAAATCTTTTTTGCCCAGCGATTTGGTCCTGAGGAAGGTCACTCTGCCAACAAAAGAACCAAATACGGGGAAGCTCAACCCTACATGGGAAAATCCTTATAATGTTAGTAAAGTATCCAGACTAGGGACTTGTTGGTTGGAGGACATGAACGGGAGGACAGTCCCTCACACTTGGAACACCGATCATTTTAAGATATATTACTAATAATACATCTGGTCGCCATAGGACAAAATTGTCGTACCAGTGTAACATTACCAGTCTTATGATCACCAAAATCTCTATTTGTACTATGGTAATTTTATGATTGCTGATTTTTCAAATAAGTAATAAAATTTCCCAAGTTTGATTTCATTGCTATAAGTTGCCAGTGATTTATATCGCCAATTATGGAAGTTTCATATCGCCATTCAGCTATCGCCATTATCAAGAACACCCATTCATTACGTTATGATAAGGCATCTTGATCGCTATTGTGGATGTCGACATTGTTAAGAACGCCTATTTATTACGATATGATAAGGCGTCTTGATCGCCATTGTGGATGTCGTCATTATCATGAATACCCATTCATTACGATATGATAAGGCGTCTTGATCGTCATTGTGGATGTCGTCATTATCAAGAACGCCCATTCATTACGATATGATAAG
>CM018899.1:10654261-10661761 GCA_009663005.1 Actinidia chinensis
CATCGCTTTTTAAGGAAGCTACTCGCCCTTACTAGAAGGATGCCTCTTCCATGCTTCCTTGTTCTAGCACAAGCGCCTGCTATAAACAAATTTTTTAAAGATGCCCTAAATAAAAAAAAATGTCAACAAAAATTTGAGGTCGAGATCGAAGTAGTACATGGCCAATAACATGGAAGAATTTGGTGATCATCTGATCTAAGTAAAGCTTTTCTACCTTCTCTTTACCAGCAAGTGGGATCGCTCCTCGTAGTATCTTCTCGGCGATGGAGGGACTACCGAGAATATAGGTCTCTAGTCCAAGGATAGTACCAAGTTTTGCCGAGGTTCCTTCCCCAGGTCTCGAAAAAGATGTGGCTTTCGAGCACGTCACGTCGTCAAACTTACCTATCTTTTTGGCCTCAAGCGTTGTGGCAACTTCCTTCTCTTTGGGGTTACTGGTAGCCTTGCCCTTCTTGTTGGGTGAGCTGAAAAGGTCCTCCCTTGGGCGCTTCTCGCTAATCACCACCCCCTTTGCCAAGATGGGGCTTCGCTGCCGAGACATCGCCCTTAGATTTTTTAACCTTTTCACTGAGCTTTTTAAGGCTGAGTCTTTTCAACATTCCTACAAAATAGACACCGACTTTGGGATAATTCATCTCGGAATTGGTGAGACTCACCCACGTCGCCCGATGAGGTGAGAGCGTTGGGTCAGTCCTCGCCTACATCCTCAGGCGACCTTAGGCTAGAGGACCGAAGGTACGGTGGAAAGATTTAGACTTGAGGAAATCCAGGATCGAGTAGAATCCTTTTTGCTTTATCGAATTTGCCACCTTGCCAAATCTCTCCGGCTTATCCTCTAATAATCGGGGCAGCCCACTGCACCCTTTTCTTGAAGATCATACCAAATAATTAGTAAAAATGGTAAGATAGTAGAATATAATAAATGTAAATTTAGTCAGATTCGGGACATATGAGGTACTCCCCACGATCTTGGAACTGTTGGCACTCCGACCTCCCTTCTTGTTACTTTAGGAAACTCCCAGCCATCTCCCGAGACAAAGAATAATTTTTCCTTCCATCCCTTGACGTTGCTTGGGTATCCTTCAAACAGGCCCTTTTTCGGCCTCGCTTTAAAATATACCCATCCATGATCCGACTTAGGATTCTTGTTCAGGCTAAACAAATTCCTGAACTTAGTGAGGGAGAGGGAGTATTTGTAAGCTCACCACAGTATTATCACACAAACGATGCTTCGCCATGCGTTGGGAATGAGTTGAGCTGGGCAGATGTTGTAAAATTGAAAGATCATCCTAATTGTGGGATGAATGAAAAAACGCAGGCCAGCATGAAAAGCTGCCTCATAGAAGGCCACCTCGCTAGGGTGAGCAGAATTAATTATTTTGCCTGCCTTGGGAAGTCTTATGTGGACACACGACGAAAAAGAACAAGACTCCCTAAGGCGATCTACGTCTTCTAAAGTCATAATGTTTTCTTTTTCAAAGGAGGGGAGAGAGACCTCTAGGGGCTACCCTCTAAACTAGAAAGTTCCCTCCTAGGTGAGGAAGGACTCATGTTTACCTCGTCAGTCATATAGGATTTCTCATCTAAGTGGTCGAATATCCAAGATGGTAAAGAATTATTCGAGTCTCCTAGGTCGGATCTACCAGACATATACAAACGTGAATAAAAACTAAAGTTGGGTGGCACTTACTGAATTAAAGGTGAGGAGGCGACCACGAACGAGGGCAAGGTAAAAATTGAAACAAGAGAAGCAATTCGATAGTGCAAACGAAAAATGCAAATGAGTAGGAGGGGGACCCATATATATAGGAGGTACCAAGGGTTGAGATCCACCCTCTCCAACATCTAAGATCGTGTGATGTTCCAACTTCTGAGCTCGTAACTGCATCTCCCACCTAAAACATCAGTAATGTGACGCTGCTCCTGCCAAAAGCATCATTCATGTGCTGCCTTTTTTGCCAAAAGAACCATTAGTGCGCCGCCATTCTGCCAATGCCATCATTTCGACGTTTAATGCCCTCATCTATATGTTCGTTTGTGGAAACACACCATTATTCCATGACCACATCACTAGGAAGCAGTTATTTCCCTAATTACTCATAGATCGCTTATTTCATCTCGACATCTCGAGTAAGGGGCTATTGATATGGGATAAAATATCTGCCAATTTATATTCTTAATCGAGCACGTTGCCTAAAGGATTACATCTCCATGGCATTTATATAGTCTGGTCGCCTTTCGCATGGACGCCTATTGCTTAACCGCAATGGATCACTTCGCCAATATGTGTACAAGCCATTCTCCAAATCGCTATTGGGTGAGGTCGTCCACATCGCCATATCAGAGACCATTTCTATGAAAGTTCTATCTCTACGAGGATTCATTCTTAGAGTTTTTCTCTATCACGCTTCTATCAGATCAGAGTCCATCTCTATGAGGATTCCGCCTCCACAAGGAAATAGTATCCATCACAATCCCTATAATTGCGGACTGCTCTCCATATGACATTCTCTTGTTATCTCTCTGGTATCTCAAGGATATACTTCCCAAACATAGCTACCCAAAAATCTCTCTTGATTATACTCACAGGGATCTCTAATCTCTACCTATATAAAGGTCGCTCTCCTATTATTAAAAGGTACTTTTAATACACACACTTCACAGTGCATTCTCTCCAGAGAGCTCTATTTTATGCTTTGCCTAGTTTGTCACTGCCTTGGTCTGATTTCCACGCCAGAGGGGGTTTGAGTAGCCTCGCCTCAGCTATTTACTGTTGTTCATCTATGCAAGTCACCCGAGTAAGAGCCGAGGTCCAGTACCGAAACTGAGGAGCAATATTGAATGTTGATTGCTCGTCCCAGTTTTATACCACAACAAAATTTAGAAGGCTAATCTTTAAAAACCTATTTTGATACTTTTAGACATCACTTATAAATAATCAATTTTTTAATTTAAATTTAATTACATATAAGCCTAAAAAATGGAAGAAAGGCCATTTTTCAGTTGTAGAAAGGCCACTAGCAATGGAACACTCAATAGTTTTGCTTTTACTTTAGGAAACATTTTTCTCTAAAATAACAATTCTATATAATATGGCCTCTAACACACTCTGAAACCAGTTATTCCAATGATTTCAATTGAAGGTTCACAAATCAACAATAAACATTAATTGAATAAATAGAAATAGTATGGAAATATATAATAGCAATGCCGATGCTAATGTCTTTATGATATTGGTCAATGATACGAGGTTCAGAGCAAATAATGCCTAAGAGCATATTAGTGGATCAACAAGAAGATTCAAGTTTGTGACAACTAACACCTCTCTAGGGAGTGGGTTTACAAAATAAGAGAAATAAAATTGAGGATAGATACATGCGGGAGTGCAAGTTGCTACAGTCAGTCACCAGTTAGTAATGTGCCTAGTTGCGACAGAGAAATAGTAAGAACGGCCGCCAAAGCTATTTTCAAGAAACGACTCTCTGATAGTCAAATTAAATGACCGAAAAAGTGTATGTAGAGAGAGAGTGTGTATTTTTCAGTCCCAAGTTCGCATACCTTTTAGAGAGATAAATAATGAATTTATACGGCATAACTCAGCGCGTGTTCATACGCGTCGCCTGCTGTGTTAATGAGTAGGTGGCTGACCCAGCCACGCACCTAGAGCCTTGCTGATAGCTTGTTATTATGTTGTTGATGTCTTGTCCTGGGCATAGGGGATGTCAAAAGAAGTTTTACTATGTAAGTTAACTTCTGTCCCCTAACATACTTCAAGATCGCCGCTGACTGTTGCCCCTCGTCCAAACTTCAGCACGATTACTCCACTAAGCTTACTAAATAGCAACAGCTTGGGAGTAATAGTAGTCTTAGCTCAGACAGTGCCTATGTTTGGTGGTGTCTCAATCGAGCTTCAGTGTAGTGGGCCACCGAACTTGCTTTATAGTGATAGCTCGGTGGTGGTGTCCGTCCTAGTAAGGCCAAAATCCATAGTTGTATAATTTATCCCCTTACAATTGTCCTCAGTTCGCATGAGATGGGTTAGTATTTGCCGAGGTGATGTGAACTAGACATGCTACTCCTTTGAGTTCGTAGCTTGATGGACACGCTGATGCCTACTAGCTGTTTTCCTTCTGTTGAGCCTGTCATTTTATTATACAATTTGAGCCACTCATCTGGGTCTGATTAGTCTACATGCTGGTTGGTGCACTGATGCCGAGGTCACTCACCCACCCATAAGGCTCGTTTGGTGAGGATAAGCGATTGGGAACTGGTACGTGCTCATCTATTGTTGGTTTGGGGCCATTGGCTGCGTGTGAACCAACGCACACGCTAGGACACATTTGGGATTCATTCTCGCCTCTTTACCTTCCTTATAGGGGTCCGTTTGTCTTCCTCCTGTCATTCCTGTTCATAAACCCCTGAGAGCTTTCTAAAGAGGAAAGTGCTCCTCTTCATCTGTTGTTGCCGTTCGATTGTTCGTTTGACCACTATTTTGATTGTCATTGACTGATCTCCGACTGATCCCCGACCACCATTCCGGTTTCCTAATTTTGCTTTGGTACATTTCCGACGTTTGTTTCCTTCTTGCGGTTCCTAAGCATTTTTCTGCAACTCTTCTACTTTTTCATACTTTGTGCAATTTCTATTTTGTTTGTGTTTGCCTTTGTACTGAGTTCTTGACCTTGGCTTGTCAACCATTATTGAAGCTCTGATATTTCTTGAGTTTTGTAACCTTGATCTCTCTTAACCCATTTCCCTTGATGAAAACTGGTCTAGGCTGCCCTGCAATATCATTGGCCTTATAGTTTTGTCCCTTAGGCCCTTCTATTTCCGAGATAGGTTCAATACAGGAGAAGGGGCTGATAGCTTTCCCTTAGAAAATAGTAAGTAGTCTTAGAGGGTCAAAGCTCGGTGCTTATGGCAAGCTCGTCTGACTCTGCTCCAGGAAGCTTGTCACAACTTCTAATTGAGCTCGTTCTAACTACCTTGCTTCTATTTCCAAAACATGGAGTTGAACTGAGCTCAACTGCTAGTCCATGATGATGATGCTATAAATAAATATAGGACTGACCATCACATCCTGATGTTCAGATAGAGTGTCCCAGGGCGAACGAGGATGCAAATCTAGTCAAGTACCACAAGGACCCTATCCTAGTTCGTATCTAGCTAATCTACCAAACTGGTATCCGGTTCCCAATTAACCTAATATTGAAGGAGGTGATGGTGCACTGCCATCTCACCTTCATGCAAGTGTCCGTCAACTTTATTCGGACCGTGCTCGCAGTGAACATGTTGATGTGTCAAATGGAGCTCCCCTTCAATTCTAAGGACTTACTACATGTTTATACCATGGTGTGGCTGAAGAGGGAGTCGGGCACACCATTATTGAAGTGTAACCATTACTTGCATGTCGGGAACCCCTGCCAGCCACAAACGAGGTTGGTCACCGACAACCTAAACAAGGACTTATTTCTTGACGAGTTTGTCTGGGTTTCAGGTAATTGGGAGTTATGGGATAGGGACGATGGCTTCTGGTTGTTCCTGAGGTATAATGGTTGTTGGCCTAATAGTAAGTGTTTCCTTTACTGATTCTGTAATCTTTATTCTTGTGAAGTTTCTTATGCTGATATTGATACTTATTTTTGTTACTGTGTAGATTTCAACAACCAATTGCAATGTCAATCTAAAGAGTGCAAGGAAGCCATTCAAGTCATCAACAATAGGCAGGCTTCTAGGAAGGTAACCGATCTCCTTACGTATGAGCTGATCATCGGCACGTGATCCCGCATAAGACCGAAAGCTCGAAAGGATCAAGCTCCTTCCCCTGCGCATCGAGGGCTGCGCTCCACAGGGTGATGACTTTAGCTCGAAAAATTCTAGAGCCGAGCTTAACGCGAACCATCCTTTCACCCGAGTTCAAGGTTGGGAAGAAGGTGTCACCTCAAGCTTGTCGAGCTATACCTTTTTTGAATCTTTAGATAGTAAGAAAGAAGAAGGAGAGAAAGTAGTCATCCAACTCATGCTAAATAGGCGAAGGAAATAAGTGCCTCAAATGGCCGAGCCAGAGGTTCCTAGCTGGCCTATCTCCATCTCGAGCTTGAATAATGAGCATTCAGACAATCTCACCTTTGCCCCAATCTAGCTCACAAGAGAGGTTGAGATAACTCATTCTTTCAGGGAAGACAATGATACCGATGCGAGCTCTAGTGAGATTAACATGGGAAGATTCAGGACCCTGGGCCAGAAGAAGTCTGTGCTAGTTGTCGACCCTTATGCTATAGCAGCTCCCCCTATTAGTTAGGTGTCACTGCTAGCCCCTAATCCAATTTTGGCACTAACTACAAAGGTAAGGGCCAAATTAAGCTCATCGGAGGCCTCACTCTTGGACAAACGCAAGGGGAAGGAGTTTGCTGCGGGCCCCTCCAAAAAGTCTAAGAAGAAAGAGGGGGACGAGCTCGGCCAGGACGGTGCAACTGCTGAAGGGGCTTCCCCCAACTTGTCCATTGATTTGTAATAAATTCTTTTTTACTGAACGAGCTTATGTATTTTGAATAATCTTCAACCATTTTTAATGAATGATCTATCTTTCTGTAGCTCATTTGTATGATACTTGTTGTTTGCATGCTTCCACTTGTTCATATTGTCTAAGTATACTTGGGCAATATTCACATGACAGAGTTCGGAACACATATAGAGTTTGCCTAACTCTTCTTTGAAATTTTTGCTAAGTGTACTTAGGCAAATCTCGAGGGTCAGAGCTCAGAACTCGCATAGAGTTCGGCTAACTCTTTCCTAATTTTTTTGTTAAGCGTACTTGGGCAATATTCACAGGACATAGTTCGGAACTCGCATACAGTTTAGATTACTTTTTCTTGAAATTCTTGCTAAGTGTTCTTAGGCTAACCTTGAGGGACAAAGCTCGAAACTCGCATACAGTTCGGCTAACTCTTCCTTGAATTTTTTTTGCTAAGTATACTTATGCATACTCACAGGACAGAGTTCAGAACTCACGTAGAGTTCAGTTAACTCTTCCTTGAAATTCTTGCTAAGTATACTTAGGCAAATCTTGAGAGACAAATCTCGAAACTCTTAAATAATTTTACTAATACTTCCTTAATGTTACAACTGCTCGACCAAGTTGTAAGGATTCTTTTTCTTACTTGGCACAACTCATTCAGACAAGTTAGGTCATGTTTTAGTGCGAATCTGCTACTTTTGGCATGCTCACAGCACATAATACTTTTCTTTGTCCTTGCTTTGTAATGCTCAAGCCAAATGCTTGGCGGTTCTATGGCCTTACCCACGTTTTTTAAACCATCTTAAGCTCGTGCTTAAGCAAATAGGGAGTTCTTTCCCAGTATAGATTACTTTTGGAAAACAAAGTAAATCAAAAGTCTCAAAACGAGTGATTTATTGTAAAATTAAGAAAAATATTTAATTTTGATAATAACAGAAAATAAAATTTTTTAACTATTAAGTTTTTTTACAAGTGTATTTGAT
>CM018899.1:10771761-10776761 GCA_009663005.1 Actinidia chinensis
TGAATATGTCACCAGTGAAAATCAGTGCGTATAACTCTAGTTCTACATCTCCTGTTTGAACATGGTCACGAAGGAAGTGAATGTCTAATTGCAATATGTTTTGTTCGTGAGTGAAGAATAGGATTTTTAAAAATATTTATACACTAAGTATTATCGCATCTAATAGATATATGATCAAACTTTAATTAAGTCTTCAAGTTGTTGCTTCATATAGAGAACTTGAGCACAACAACCGCCTGCGGCAATATATTCTGCTCAGCATAGAGAGAGCAACCGAATTTTGTTTTTTACTAAACCAAGAAACAAGTGAAGTGTCCATAGAAAGTGACACGTCCACTTGTACTTTTACGATCAATTTTGCACCCTGCAAAATCTGCATCTGAATAACTTACTAATTCAATGAAGTGAATTTAGGATCCGATAAACCGAGATCTATTGTGCAAGTATATCGAAAATTCGTTTAACAGCAATTAAATGTGATTTCTTTGGGGACATGATTGAAATCTTAGCACATAGACAAACACTAAACATGATATCTGGTTCTACTGGCCGTTAAATATAGTAAAACTACCAAGCATTCCTCTATAATTGTTTAATGTCAACATTTTTCCCATTTTCTCTTTATCAAGTTTGTTGTTGATTCATTGGGGTTGCATTAATTTTTGAATTTTCTATCCCAAATTTCTTGAGTAGACTTTTATATATTTAATTGGTTGATAAAGATTCCTTTTTAGTTTGGCTTAATTGGACTCAAGAAAAATTTAGTTCATCCATCATGCTCATTTCAATTCCTTTTGCAAATTTTTTTGAAAATTCACTACACATGTTCTCATTTGTTGATCCAAAAATGATATCATCACATATATTTTCACAATAAAGTAAATCATTATTTTTGGTTTTTGGTACCAAGGTAGTGTCAATTTTTTTTTTTTTTCCTCTTGTAAAGCCTTTTTCCAAAAGAAATCACGTATCTTTCATACCATGCTCTTGGGGCTTGTTTTCATCAAGCCATACAAGGCTTTGTTAATTATGAAACATGATTTGAACTTCGTGATTTTCAAAACCGGTGGTTGTTCCACATTAAGACTTTTTCAGAAATGACACCATTTAAAATGCACTTTTGACTCCCTTTGAAATAATTTAAAATCTTTATAGGAAGCGAAGCTAATAGTATTCTTATAGCTTTCCAGTCGAGCTACGGGGCAAGGTTTCGTCATAGTCCAATTCCCTTCTTCTGGTTGAAACGCTTGGGCTACTAATCTAGCTTTATTTCTGATGATAATGCCATTTTTTCATCTTTTTTTATACGAAACCCATTTTGTTCAATAACTGATTGATGTGTAGGTCAGGAACCATGTCCAAACAGTATTCCTCTTCAAATTGGTTAAGCTCTTCTTCCATGGCATTAACCAAAACCATCAGTTTTCAAGCTTCTTCAAATAATTCTTATACTCAATTTTCTGAGATAAAACATGTTAGTACACACATTTTTAAGTGAAGACCTGTAAATTACACCTGTGAGGAGTCACCTAGATTTTGATCAATAGGGTATCTTTAGACATTTTCCAAGATTTAGAAATTGTTGATCTTGTCAGATAGATGTATTTTTCATACTTTCTGTCTTTATTAGAGGTCTTAGAGATTTGATCTTTGAATTAATATTATTATCATTATTTTCTGTAGCATGAATACATCATCATTATCATTAATTTCTGAGGTTTGTAAAGAATCAACTTCATCAAATGCAACAGTATAGATTCGTCAATAGTTAAAGTTCTTTTGTTATAGACTCTATAAGTTTTGCTATTAGTAGAATATCAAGAAATATGCCTTTTCAGATTTAGCATCATTTACCCAAATTATCTTTGTCATTTAGTATAAGCTTTACAACAAATACTTTAAATAACCAATAATGGGTGTTCTTCCTTTCTAAAGCTCGTAAGGAGTCCTTTTTCAGTTTTGATCTAATACTAACACTATTTATAAATATACAAGCTGTATTTACACTTCAGCCAAAATACTTAGGTAATTATGTTCATTTCACATGTTTCTAGCCATTTCTTGAAGAGATCTATTTTTACGTTAACAACTCCATTTTTGTGAGGTGTTCTAGGTGCAGATAAGTTTGTAAAATCCGTGATCATCACAATATTTTTAATTCTTGATTATCAAACTCTCTACCTCTATCACTACGAATATTGTGATAGTCAACCTATTTCATTTGTGTGCCTTTTTTAATAAATTGTTGGGCAAAATGCAAATATGTGCTTCAGTTTTGTGAGTAAGGAATAATCCCATGTGAAACGTGAAAAAATCATCAACAATTAACAATCCGTAAATTTTCCACAAGACTAGCACCCTACTAGGACCAACCAATCATATGCTAGATGTTTTATGTTGCTTCCCCTAGTTGACATGCTCACAATTTTTATCTTTAACAAACTGATTTTAGGTAAACCTTTCACTAAATCATGCTTTATTTTTGGGGGTTTGGGGGGTTGTGGTTTTCAATTTATGAAGTAAATCCATGCTAGCAATGTCCTAGCTTCGAGCTAACCAACTATTTTCATTTATAACCGCAGCATTTACATCTTGACTACTAGAACTATCAGTCAAATTGTATACATTTTCATTTCAATGCGATAAATAATATTTTATTATTAAGCATGCGTACTATGCATTGATTTTTTATCAAATATAACCTTATAGTTTTATCACATAATTTGCTATACTTATTAATTATTCTTAAGGCCATCAACAGTAAAATATTTTTTAATGCAGATGAAAGTAATTGTTATATTTCCAACTCCATAATTTACCTGCTTGAATTATCACCAAATGTGACAATCCTCCATCCCTTGGGTGTGAAAAATAAAGCTTGATTTGTCTCCGTCATATGTCTTGATGCAGCGCTAATCCAGACCATTTTATCGAGCTCCATATGACTTAAGCATACCACAAAATACATCCATAACTCTTTTGATACCGCAAATTTTCTTGGTCCGTGAAGGTCAGTTTTTACGTACATTATTTGTTTGGGTACCCAAGCTTTATGGGTGTTCCAATGGTTAATATTTTTAAAATTTTGATCCCTTATAATTTTATCTTGTGAATAGCCTTATTCATAGGATAAGCATCTTAATATGTCCATTTCTTATAAGTAGTGAATGAAGATTGAAGGAAGTTCCTTTTATCGAGAATTTTTATAAAATTTTGTTTATTCCTTAGGAGTCATTCCCAACCTTCCTTGTTAAAGGACACATCTTTGTTTCCAAGTAGCATATCTAGTTTTTCTTTGCCATCTACAATTTTGCTAAGGTTTTTATTAGTCTTTTAATGTTTCTTTTAGCTATAAATTTCTTCTTCTAAATCATTGACGACTTTTTTTATTTTCCCCTTAGAGGTGGAGATTATTATTATTTTGAGTAAATTTTCATTTTCATTTTTAAGTACCTATCTCTTCAAAAAATTCAGTTTCTTTCTTTTTAGAGTTATGTATTAATCATGTAGTTTTATAGTGTTTTCACATAACTCATCATCGACATCTTGAAGTTCTTCATAAGAAGGGAATTCATCATCAATTTTAAAAGACTTAACTTCATCTCCTTTTGCCAGAGGCAAAAATTAGCCATCTCATTTTCGCTCTCCTCTTGTTTCTGATCGCTCCTTCTGAATCATCCCATTTCCCTTTCAAGGCTTTTCTTTGAATTTCTTTTCCTTCCTTCTAAGGCGTGGCAAGCTTATTTTTAGTGTCCAGGCTTGGGCCTCGAAGCAAGTTGGAGGACCTTTTTGTTGGTTTCTCCGTGAGGAGTCTCTTTCATGTTATACGTCTTATTGAATGTTTTCTCCTTTCTCATAAACCTTTTGAATCGTTTTGTGAGAAGTGCCATTTCTTTATCTCGTCACTTTCCTCTTCTTCTTCTCACTTTCTTGATGAGAGGATTTGAGTGCGAGCTCTTTTGGGCTTTACTTCTTCTTCTTGTCTCCTTCAACATGATCTCCTGGGTCATGAGTGAACCCAAAAGTTCATCAAGACTCTCGTTGTGAGCTCTTGCTTCTTCATAGCTGTGCCTTTGCATCCCATGTCTTGGCAAGGCCTAAAATTTTTCTCAGCATTTTCCACCTTAGATCACATTTGCCACGAGCTTTAATGAATTTCTAATATTAGTAATCTAATAACATCTCAGAAATAGATTTCTTCAGATTTCATACAAAATATTCATACTCATGAACTAACCTACTGATTTTAGATTCTTTTACTTGGATTTGTACCTTCCCTAAGTTACTTCAAGTTTTATCCCATATTTCTTTGCGGATTCGCAGAGAGATTCTGTAAACTCATTTGCTCTAAAGCCCATATAACATATTTTTAGCTTTAGCATTAAGTTGGATTAAGCGTGAATCACTCCTTTATCCGCATTCTTCCCTCAGTTTAATGACTTTTGTCTTACAACGATTTTCGTGGGAATATAGGACCATCTCTAATTGATTTTCCAAGCCTCATAATCCCAAGGCTTGAAATATAATTCTCATCCTATCTTCCAATTGTATAATGAATTTCCATTAAAGAAAGAGCCTTTGAGGGAGTGTCCCTTACGGCGAAGATCATTCCATTTGGTTTGCCATGTGTACCTTTTGGATTTAAGCCAATTATTAGAGTTAGGCTCTGATACCAATTGTTGCACCAGATATCACCCCTATAGGGGGGGTGATAGGGTTGTTGCAACTTTTCTTTTATAAAATTATATGAATTAAGATTTTAGAAAATGAATTTAAGAAGCAGTATAATGCAAAGAATATAAATGACACAATAATAAAGAGTAGTGAGAGAGATTCAAACTCGGCGATTTATAGTGGTTCGGTCTACCTGACCTACGTCCACTCCCCAAGCACACCACTTAGATTTCAATCCACTAATCTCACTCTTACGGGTTGGTTCAAACCTTTACACTACAAGAGCACACCACTCTTCTTCACAAGGTGAAAAATCCCCTTCACCC
>CM018899.1:10801761-10806761 GCA_009663005.1 Actinidia chinensis
TAATAGATCAATCCCATTCTAAAAACCGCAAAGATGTAAAGTGTAAGCGACTTGGCATAGTTTCATGAAAGATGTTCACCGTTAATCGCACAAGTTGTGAATTTTGATTGATGTTTTTCATGCAAGATTCGAATTATGCCAATTCCAGATATTTAAGGCCATTGAGTGGAAGAATAGCTCCAAGAAAGTGAGAGAATCAAGCGGTAATAATTCAACATAAATGCAATGGCCACTACACAGCCACTTAATAAATATACACGGTCCAACCCTCTTTTTTCATACTTTTCAAACTTTGAACTCTTTTTTTTTTTTCATCCCCCTTCCTCCTTTTTTTTTTCTCAACTTCTCAAAATTCCTCCAAACAATGGCTTTTTGCGATCTTTTTTTATATTCAATTACCGAAAGACGAATGAAAGAGATATAGTTTGAATTGGCCTTAATGTAACAAAATCCGGAATTATGTAAATCATGTCAATTGTCAAAATTCTAACATCATCACACTAACATGTAAACCCAAATTCAAAAATATTGAAGCTATTCAAATAATGAAATTCAATAAATTTTTTCCTTGAGTAAAGGTAAAATCGCTCACAAAACGATTCATGTCGCTAAACCAAACCTCACAATGTTACGTCTCCACTTTATGGATGCAGTCAATGTAAACTTATACATTTTCACTTCAAAAAACACGACTCGTGCGTATGTATTGATCATCTCTCTCTTACTATATAGCACAACAGTAAAGTATTAAGCCAATGCAAGACTGATTTGACATATAATCGCTAAAACATCGATATGCAAAAGTCACTAGTTTGCTTCACGACTATCTCAAAACAAAACACAATGATTCAGTAATGGTTCTCAAACTAAGAATTCCAACACATCCACATTACAAAGATCAATTATACCCATGGATGTGAAAGAGTCCTAATAAAATTTGAAGGAACCAGAAAACAAACCTGTAAATCGGATCCAGAAATCTAAAAAAACTCACCTGCTTATCAACATCCAAAACATGTAACAATATTTTTTAAAATTTTCAAATTTTTTTTCAAAATTTTTTTTTTCCAAATGTTTTTTATGAAAATTAAACTAACCCTAAAACTAATACCTAAAAATAAAAACTACGAAGTACTCCCCCAACCTAGAGATAACATTCTCATCTCCGAAATGCAAAACTAAAATAAAAAATAAAAACATAAAAAACCATAAACATAAAATAAAAAATAAAATAAAACGACACGAAGGGGGAAAAAGTGAATAGGTGAGACAATACCCCTCATCCCCCAACTAGATTAACCTATACACAAACACCATTCAAAAACATTGATCCAACTTGATCCTTTAATTAACAAATTGGTATCCGACCATACCAGATGATCAGAATTTTGAAATCTTTTATTTTTTGGTAGGGACGGCCTTGAATATTGTTGTTCTACCAAACAATGTGCCTCCTCTTTAAAAACAATGTAATTTTGAGATTATTGACTAATTTGCATGAATAGGATCCAAAACGCCATTAAATTTGCAACACCAGAAAATCGATTAACCCTACATCAATGCACGACTTAGTTGGACATCAGGCAACTCAACTTTGTCCTTGCATTGAGTAAATTCTTTATTTTTTGGGTGTGACTAAATCTTTTGCAAGGGTTTCATGTTCCTCGCTGATGGATCTCACACCCTCAAACTACAGGGTTCACTCTTTGCATCACCCAACGCCTCACACACTCACACTTTATCTTCCTCATAAACATCTCTACCAATCTCTACCTCCCCTCCCTCTTTTGTTCTTGGGTCTGGTTTGTGGCAATTAGTTAATGTCTCAGTGTGAGAGTTCATCTTTCCCAATTTGTGCTCAGATTTGTAAGGGATTGCCCAAGAGTTAGTGACTGATTGCTCAAGTCTCACAATGTTGATTGTTTCGAATATACAATTGACTTTCTTGCGTTTGTAGCTCATGATCCTCATTCCTCCGACTGCTGTCCGGGAGGTTGGTATTGGTGTAGTGTTATTATAATGTTTTGCCAACTTCTCTGAAAACTATTCTGGCCTCTTAAGGACATTCAGCTAAAAATATGGTAATAACAGAACATATTGCATGGCTCATTGTATTATCATTCCGTTGAGATTTCTCTCCCTTGAGTAGCATTGACTCGTTTTGTCCAATAACTCTGGAAACTCATGAGCCTGAGGACCATTCAGTCGCACAAGTGGCTAATGGACTAGCACATATAAGACTGGCTCATCGTATACAAATTCCTCAAACCAAGGGGAGAGGGGAGTGATACGGTGGAAGAGTTATAGAACCCCATCCTTAGTTTATGCTGTGCTACTTCAAATTATTGTCAAAAGGCAATCATCAAATATTTTTTTTAACACCGATAAAATATGAATCTAAATGTAGAACGAAGTTACCCATGTCCTAAGCCGAAGATTTCCTGCTCGTCTCGGGGTTTTGATCTTAAAATTCAACTTCCACCATCTGTTCGCTTCACCCAAAGCTTCTTCATTGCTCGCTTGTTGCCTTTAGAGTCCCCGGCAATTGGCGCCCCCAAAAACTGATTCGCTCCAGAAGTGAATTCCTTTAACCTTATGTGCAGTGTTCTACGCGGTCGCGAAGTAGTAATAACCGATATTCCCTGGTATCTGTTCTCTCTCCCGGATCCAAAGGGACCGAGCTATAATATAAGCTGGAGCTCAACTCACACTAGACTAACTTCGGGATCACTAGAAATTAACTCACTGAATTGAATCTACCAAAAAAAAAAGAATAATTCCTTTCCTTGTGTATTGATTGACTTTAAAATAAATCCTAAATTAAGAAAGTAATAAAAAAATAATTTAAACTATAAATTAAAAAATACTCGAAATCATTGAAATCCAATCATTTTGGTTTCTCGGAATTCTATGGGCTTCCCTTGTAAAATCAAATCCTTCGACACATCGTGGGTCTGGATTCCGAAGATTGGGAGCTTTTAAAAACAAGTATTCTTTCAATCTTCATTCGTGCAACAATATAATGAACCCCAACTCACGCATAAACGTTAAAGGCAGCGTAATACTGAGCACAACAATTCAATATATAACCTTTACTTAGAATAAATCTGATGTTATAATCAAGGCCGTTCATCTCGTTCGCATCCAAGATGTTATCGAACATATAGGACTCCCTAAGTTTTCGAAAGTAACTAATCTGGTTGTTTTAATCATGGTATGCATCATCGATCCGAATACCAAGAATTTTTTATCGAACATAATAGGACGTCCTATTTTTTCGAAGTATCTAAAACGAAAAAGAAAGACGAGGAGAAAAATCAAAAAATAAATCGGTGATATTACAATACCTCTATTGTTTCTCCTTGATCCCAATTCAACCTCTTCACACTCAATTCCAAGTTGAAAAACTAGCCAGCATGGTAAGAAAAGCTGTAAATAAAATTTAAAGCTAACGGTATGAAAAATTGAGACTGAATTGATACTAATTAAAAGTTTTTACAAAAATAAAATAAACCTAAGAATAATATAAAACCTAAACTAAAATACTGAAAGAAATCCTAAACTAAAGCATCTGAAGCATATCTTCGTGCTAAGAATAAAAAGTATTATAGGCATTACAATTAGAATCCTAATAGGATTAGGAAAACTTCAAAACTTCCTAATCTTCCCGTACGTTTATTTCCTATTTTGACCACTTTTAAAGATCCGAATCAGCCAATGCCTATTAGAGACAAATTGTGCCTTTAATATATTCTTTCCAACGCATCAAAAATCAAGCTCACTCGACATCGACTAAAAAGTTATGGCCCATTACCGAACTGGATTTTCAGCTTTTCAGTTCTCGCACTTTTCGCCTGTAAGCAAGGAGTTCGACTCTTTGGTCTTTTTACCCACTTTTTGCCTTTTTCTCATCATTAACCTGCATGAACTCAGACACGACTATAATTCGAACTGAATAAAATAATAATTAAAACGAAATTCTGGGCCACCTTAGGTCGGTTAAATGGCGTTTGGACTACAATTATGTAGTCCCAATCACTCGCCTAACTGCGTTAGAGATGAGTCTATTCTCAACATGACCATGCTCAAGAGATGCTGGTAACTCATCCGATCAAAGCGAAGACTATGATGATGAAGAATAATGATTGGGTTTCTGAGTTTAACTTGGTTCCTTTATTTTGATTACATTTTATGTCTAAAACTCTTATTATATGTGAATCTATTATGTTTTTAACTTGCTTTGAGATTAGCATGCCTTGGGGATTTGGTTAGATTTTTTAGACTAATATTGGATATTAATGTTTACCATTCTAATCTATTTAGTACAAGAAATCTGTGCATTAATGGTGATTAGTTGATAAACAAAAACAACGGTTATTACTCATTCCCTGTCATTCGAGGGAGGTTTGCTCTTTGGTTCCTTTAAAATGCATTGTGACTCTTCGCATTCTATATTTGTAATCTGATCTTTCGTAGATAGTGGATGTATTGAGATTTCTTGATTCTTGGGACCATAACTGAACCATCATGTTTAGTTTTCAAAGATAGTTGAAGTAACTAGTGACTTTGCATAATATGATGTTAAGTGGATTATCATGTCAATTCGGTTTTGCATGCGTGATACGTTACTGTCTGTGCTATATAAGAAAGAAAGGATAGTTGAAGTAACACACGAGTTGTTTTTTCAAAGTGAAACTGTTACAAATCCTCATGATTACATCCATGAAGTAGAAATTTATACGTTGTGAGCTTTAGAGCCATGAATTGTCTTTGTGACGATTTTACCTTTACTAAAGAAAATTTGTTGAATTCCATTGTTTGAATAACTTCAATATATTTGAATTTGGCTTACATGTTAGTGTGATGAGTTGAAAAATTTCTGACAAGGGACAACTACGGGTACCTTTTTACACAAATACTATAACATTCATTCGATTTCATTATTTTGAGGCCAATTTACGTATGTATTCCAATTCTGTCATTCTTTCGGTAATTGTGTA
>CM018899.1:10824261-10829261 GCA_009663005.1 Actinidia chinensis
AGGTTTTTTTCATTTTTCATGCATCCAACATTATGTTTTGAAATATGAAGCATGGCCTTCAAATGTACGATATGTTGTTATGCTATTACTGAAACCCATGGATGGATGTTTTGATGATTCAAATTTCCTAGCATGACTTTACATAAAAAGCAATGGATGTTCAGTATGTATGCTGGTGATACTTGGGTCCTATCTGGCAGTACTTTAAATCCAAGCCAGAAGCCTCAGATGGATGGGGGACGTGACATAAGACCATCCGGTGCGATAGAGATCTCTGGCCTGAAAGGCCACCCATAGCCTATACGGCTATACGTATGCCGAGTAATTTACACCCTACGATATGTCATGATTTCAAGAAGAGATGAATATTTATGCTCACGGTAATTTTTTTATGATATGTGAATTTATGTTTTACGTGAGCTTTCAGTTAAAGAAATTAATTAAACATGTTTTATGCTATTATGATATTTATGATATGAAACATCCATGGTATTTTATGGTCTGCATTTTATGTTATTCACAAAGCTTTGGCTTACTTTTTCGAAACCTTTCAGGAAGCCAAGTGAAGCACCCATGGACGAGGTTGAAGCATAGATTGTAATTTTGATGCCCTAGTGCTTGTTATGTTAAACAAAATTTTTTTTTTTTTTGACGGCTAAACCCTAATTTATGTCTTGAAGACTATGTATGATTCCTGTTTATCCTGGGAATGTATGTTACATGAAATACTTAGACACAGCTCTGTATGTAACGGTATGACTGTGACACTTTATTTATATTTTGAATGAGAATCACATGGCTTTTCAAGGTAAGTTGGCCTTGGCGGCACCGTCGGCCATCACGCGCCCACGATCCGCATAGGCCGGATTGCGGGGCGTGACAGGGTGGTATCAAAGCACAAGGTTGATTGGTTTACACGTACACAAAGCTATAGGTTTACACATGAGATAGACCACGTCTAGGATAGGAGTCTAAGAACTGATTAGTTGAATCAAGCTATGTGGCCATGCTACGCTATGCTTATAACCTAGGATGTAATATGAGTTAATGTATGGAGATATGCTAAAAGTTTGATATGTTTGTAGAAGTATGCCGCTAGAAGAGGGCCGAGTCGTAGAGGGACAGCAAGAGGCCCGAAGAGCGAGTTTAATCGAATAAGAGATTTTAGAGGGGGACGGTCAAGTGGTCCATGATGTTCATAATAACAATAACCACGATGAAGCACGAAAAAAAAACCGGCAATACCAATGCCAGGAGGGCCGGAGCGATGCCACGGTACCACAATTAAGCAATTTCCAGCAGCTGAGAACCCCACTTTATATGGAAAGGCAGATCCCATGGTTGGTAGAGTCTTGGCTCTTCGGGAATTGGAGAGGGGTGTTCGAAGTCTGCATGCACCGATTGAATAGAAAGTGGTGTTTTGCCAAGTTCATGTTGGAAGGGAGCACGCACTGATTGGTGGCCAATTGAAGAAAGCCACTGGGAGCTATTGTGGTTATGGCCTAGATTTCTTAGAAGTGTCAACCGAGGAATATTTTCCGGAGATGGTCCGAGATCAGAAGATTCAAGAGTTTTTAAATTTTAAAGCAAGGGAACATGATCGTAGTAGTGTACAATGCCAAGTTTATGGAACCTATCATGATATGCCCTCACCATTGTGTCGACGGAATCTCGCAAGGCGAAAAGAAAGGTTGAGCTGGATACGATGGAAACATCAAATAAGGTGGAAATATTACGGTTACTACTCTCAGGAGGGTCTTCATGCAGCCTAATTGCTGAGGGAATCCTTGAATGGAGATGTCTCACTTTCGCGGAAAATCGAAAGAAGAGGATCGGAGGGGAAATGTGAGTAGAGAACAAAGTTTTCAAAACGACAGAGTTCAGGATCGTCAAGTGGGAATTCATCAGCCCAACAAGTGAAATATAGTGAGTCAAAGGCAAGTAGTAGTCCAATGAGTTGCCGACATGTCCAACTTGTTTCAGAGAGAAAGCATGGGGTGAATGGACGCATGGGAAAGTAGAGCTTTTTGGGTGTGGCCAAGAGGGCACCAGATTAGAGATTGTCCTATGAGCAAGTAAATTTCAAGGAAAACTGGTGGACATCGGCATCAGCTTCAATAAGCAGCTCCAGCTGAAAGGGAGAAAATAATCAGCCACGGACAAGCTCGAGGCTTTTGCCTTGTACTAGGAATACCCAGTACACATCAGTTGTAGTCACATGGTTATACTTCCCATCTGTGAGTCAAAAACCTGCACGGCATTCTTATGGATTCAGGTTCCACGCATTCATTCGGTTCAAATTCTTTTGAGTATTATTTGACTACCTCCCCAGTACCTCTTGAATATGAGTTATTATATCATTGCCCTCCGGGAAATTCTATGTGTGTGACAGAGTCTATAATTCATGTGAGAACGTGTCAATGATGTTCCTATGTTGTAGACCTTATTACCCTTAGAGATGCATTGGGTTTTGACGTCATCTAGGGATGGATTGGTGTCTTCTACCGTGCACTCATTGATGCGAACTAAACGAGTAGATTGTTTCTCTCGTTTGCTCATTCAGGACTAATACTTTGAAGGATTAGGCGTTGTGCCTCCTTCCCTACCTCATTCTTCTATGAAAGCCTGTCGAGCTTAATCCCAAAAAAGGAAGTCAAAGCATATTATGCAGTTGTAGTCGACACGCATGTCTATTCCACCAACTTAAGCAAGATATTCATGTTGTCCGAGAATTTTCCGATGTTTTTCTAGATGAGTTACAGGTTCCTTAGTAGACGCGACGGATTAAATTTTATATAAGATCTTAATCCGGAAACTAGGCACTTAGTTCAAAAGCCCCTATCGCGGTCGCATTTAGAGTTGAAAGAATTGAAGATCAAACTCCAAGATCTTGTTAGAAGAAAGGATTTATTGTATGAGGCTTTCACCTTTTTTTCTTGGGCGCTTCCAGTTTGTTTGTACGGAAAGAAAAGACGGAACAATGAGGATTATCATGATTACCGAGAGGCTGCCTAAGGTTACATTAAGAATAAGTACAATTTATGAGGTGGATGATTTGTTTGATCAACTCAAGGTGCCCAAGTGTTCTCAAAGATTGATTTGAGATCAAGGTTATCACAACTAAAGGTTAGAGCGAGCGGACATACGAGAAGGACAGCTTTCTGAACCAGATACGGCCATTATGAATTCTCGTTATGCCGGTTCGGAGTCACCAATGCGCCAGTCCGCATTCATGGAACTTGATGAATTGGAGGTATTCAAAACTTGTCTTGACCCCGAAATTCGTTATTGTTTCATTGAGATATCTTAGTATATTCTAAAAGTTTTGCAGAGACACATGAGCAAAATAAGGGTGGTTTTGCAAAACCTTACAGAATAGAAAGATTGTCCGCCAACTGAAGAAAGTGCGAGTTTTGGGCTATCAAGTGTGATGTTTTTAGGATACATCATCAGTGTAGATGGAGTGTCTTTGATCCTCACAAAGTCAAACGCCATTTGTGAATTGGCGAGGCCAACGATGTGATAGAGTTAGGATTTTAGGGTTTAGCTGGGTATTATCGGAGACTTTGTGAAAGGATTTCTCTAGAATTTGGCCAATGCCTTTGACCATAGCTAATGCGGAAGAACGTTCCATTCGAATGGAATGGAAGCGAGAAGAAGCTTTTCAGTGTTGAGAAACGATTAGTATCTTGCACAATTTGGCTTGGCCTTCCCGGAACTGATGGTTTCACGATATTACAGCGAGCTTTCACATCGAGGAATTTGAGATGCGTTTTAATGCAACATGGGAAAGTGATTGCTATGCTCGAGACAATTGAGGACCGCATAAAGAGATTATCGACTCCATGATTTAGAGTTAGCGCAGTGGTATTCGCGTTGAAGATTTGGCATCATTACTTGATGGAGT
The DNA here is from genome assembly GCA_009663005.1 of Actinidia chinensis. Taxonomy (NCBI): domain Eukaryota; kingdom Viridiplantae; phylum Streptophyta; class Magnoliopsida; order Ericales; family Actinidiaceae; genus Actinidia; species Actinidia chinensis. The sequence goes on from CM018899.1 coordinate 10,828,169, forward strand.
CACCTGTGAAAGGCTTTACTGATCATAGGCTTAAAGTACTTGTTTACCCAGAAAGGAACTAAACATGAGAACAAAGAAGATGCTGGAAGTTGATAAAAGATTACGATGTTCTTATCAGTATTACCCAGGAAAAGCCAAACGTTTGAGCGAAGCTTTAAGCCGAAAGTCGACAGTCAATATAGGCATGTCAGTCACGTCCAAGTACCTTTAACTCGATGAGTTAGAGAGAGCAGAGATCGAAGTATTCTTTTTCTTGTTTGCAACGGGACACTAATACAATGCTTACTACCATGATCGCTCAACCGACCTTGATAGAAATTGTAAACGACAGGAACCAGAAAGATCCATACTTGTGAAAAAGTTTATGAGGAGATGTTAGTGAATCCCAAAAGCCGGATTTTTCTTTACAAGGACAGGGCACTTAGGTGCCAAGGCCGCTTATGTGTTCCAAAACATACCCGAAGTCAAAAGACAAGTTTTAGAGGAAGCCAATTACCCAGTTCACGATGCATCCAAGAGGAAACGAAGGATGCATAGAGACTTGAAGGAAACATTTTGGGGGCCTGGAGTGAAGAAGGAAATAACACCGAGTTTGTGTTGCAATGTTTGTCATGTCACAATTCAAGGCATAACATAAAGGCCAGCAGGACTATGCAGCGCTACCAATACCGGCATAGAAATGGGAGCACATCAACGATTGGGATTTTGTTGTCGGACTACCGAACTCACCCAGAGCTGTCATGCCAGTTGGGTTATTGTAGATCGGCCTCACTAAGTCAGCCATTTCTTGCCGATGTGAACTACATATTCTTGTCGAAGTACGCAGACCTTTACATAGCAAGATTATTCACTTCTTCATGAACGCCAGTTTCGGATCGAGATCTGAGGTTTACGTCTAAGTTTTGGAGGAAGCTTGCAATCGAGCTCTAGCCTGAGCTAAGTTTTAGCACTGCCTTCCATCCACAGACGGACTACAGTTGAGGAACAATTCCAGACTTGAAGACATGTTACGTGCATGTGTACTCGATTTCAAAGGAAATTGGAATGCACTTACCACTTGTAGATTTGCTTCAACAATAACAGTTTTCATGCA
>CM018899.1:10841761-10844261 GCA_009663005.1 Actinidia chinensis
ATCACTTGATCTTAGTTTGAACCCCTAGTTTATGTCTGGCAAAGTAAAGGTAGTAGCCATAAAAAATACTCTCCCATTTTGGATATTTGACCATCTAGGAGAACAATCCTATATGACAATCGAGGTCACCCTATACCCCCCCTCCCCTAAGGAGGATCCTTCTGATAATGAGGAAAGTCCTTCAATAGATACTCGACCTCTGCATGAGAGAGAGACAAACATCATGACTCAAGGCGAGCTAGATCGCTTTAGAGAATCATGCTCCTTCTCAGTCGAGATCCATATTAGGCTTCTCAAGGCAGATAAGACCCTTACATCACACTTGGGCGAGGTGGCCTTCTATGAGGCCGCTTTCCAAGCCGGCCTCCGTCTTCCCATCCACCCCATGATTAGGAGGATTCTGGCGCATTATAATATATGCTCGCCCAGCTAGCCCCCAATGCATTGCAAAGTGTCGTCAGCACAGTAGTGCTGTGGCGATTTTATAAGTTTGCCCACTCTTTAAATGAATTTAGAAATTTGTTTGGCCTTTTCAACAATCTAAAGCCAGACTCTGGATGGCTTTTTTTCAAGGCGAGGCTGAAGAAAACCTTACTTAGGGGGTACCTTAACAATGTTAAAGGGTGGAAAAAGAAATTCTTCTTCATCTTGAGGGACAACTGGGAATTTGCCCATGGACTATCTCGGGATCTTGGGGTACCAAGGTCATAGAGCACCCCAGGTCAGTCTTTGTTTAATGATTTCTTCTTCAATTACCAAGTTTAACTCCTCTTCTTTATCTAACAATGTGTTCAACATTTTTAAGTAAGCACTACAATGTGTCACCAGTCTTGACTGAGGTTAAGCATGAGAGATTTGACTAGATCTCTAGTAAACTTGAGCAAGGACAATTCTATCCTATTAAGGACATCCTTCTCAAAGTTTTTCCTTTAGAGCTTTGGCATTGACTTCAAAAAGATGATGTCCAGCGGCATGGATAATGCCAAGAAGAAATTTACGGGCAATGTTGCTCATGTTGCGGCCGACGAGGGTGAGTCTCGCCTTCTCAAGGTGATTCCCTCGAGGTGATCATTCCTGAGATGACTCAATGTAGTATATAGGGACCATCAAGAAGAGGATGAGGGAAATTTTACCTTCCCTTTTCGATCTGACACTATTAAGACTCCTAAGGAAAAAAATTAGCAACCTTTCCTTGGTTTAGAACCACGTAGCTTGAGCTCTAGCTCGGAAGCTTGGTCAAATCCATGGTTGCCCTCCAATCTCAAATCGAATAGTATTGCCTTCTTTCCTCTTTAAGTATTTCATCTCCTTTATTAACTAACATCGGTTTCATTTTACAGCTATGTCAAAGAAGGTTGACATGAAAAAGCTTGCCCAAATAGTGAAGCAAAAAGGCGAGCCCAAAAGTACCACCTTGGCAGTGAAAGGCATGGTCATCGATGAGAAATGCCCCCGAGAGGAGACATCCAACATCTCATGCTCAAAGAAGGGCAAACAAGTGGCGGAGGCCAAGAAGGGATTAATGCTACCACTTGAGGACAAGAAAAAAAGGCCAGCTGCTAAGGCCCCAACCAAGTCTAAGGCGACATCAACCTGAGCAGTGAGCAAGTCAGTGACACCTATTATAGCCCTCGGGGAAGGGACCTCGGCCAATCTTGGGGCTGCCTTAGGGCCAAATGCCTCCGTCATGGAGAATCCTGGCATTATGAAGAAGCTCCTATAAGGGCTCATTTTTCCCGCTGACTAGAAGGCAGTGGAGAAATTAGACCTTAACTGGGCGATCACGAGATTCTTTCATTCAATCATCCAGGTAATTACTTGCCTTCAAATTGAGCTTGTACTTTTTGAAGTTTCAGTGTTTTGATAAGTTTTGTTTTTTGTGGGCGGTGGTACTTGGATCCTTTATTGCTGGCCATAATAGAAAGATGCGGGAATAGGCAATAACCCAATAGGCCAATGCTGGATCCATCCAAGATGAGATTGTTAGGGCCTAGAGTATGGCCAAGGACCTTGTAAGTCGGGTAGCCAAACTCGAGGCTGAAAAGCAACACGCCGTTAAGGAGTTGAGGAGGATGAAGGAGGAATGCGACGCTGACTTGGAGAGGCTCCAGAAGGAGGTGGCCAAGCTAAAGGAAAAGAAAGCCCTTGCCAAGGAGTTAGCAGTTGAAGAGTACAAGTCTTCCGACGACTTCCAAGAGGCTGTGGAAAAAGCAGCTTTCACGTACTTTGGTGAGGGTTTTGATTTATACAAGAAGTAGATCGGACTTCTCCATCCTGACCTTAAAATCCAAGACATCCGGATCGATCTTGAGTCGGTTAAAGAGGATGAAAAGGAGGAGAAGGACGAGCTGGTTAATAGCCCCCTCTTGAGTAGGCATCTTAATGTATTTTTCCTTTTTTTTTGTAAAGGCGATGTCAATGTAATGATGACCTTAATGACATGTATTTTTTTCCCTTCATATTATGTCTTTTCTTCATGTCTCTCTTTCTTTAATAATAA
>CM018899.1:10854261-10856761 GCA_009663005.1 Actinidia chinensis
TTTAGCTCGCTGATGCAACATGCTGCCCTCCTTGACTAAGCCTAAATAGGAGAGATTTGACCTCATCTCTAATACACTACAAAAATAAGAGTTCTATTCAGTCAAGGACATCCTCCGCTTAAAGGCATTTCTTAGGAGTTTCATCCTTCCTTCAAGCAAATGGCATCTAGCAAAGGAGACAACGCCGAGGAGAAGAATACTGGTGACGCGCCTCATGTCATAATCGATGAGGGTAAGTTTTGCCATTCCCGAGGTGACTCGGTGAAGTATGTAGGCACTACTAGGAATGGGACTAAGGGGAATCCTATTTTCCCTTCTTGATCAAATGTTACTAGTTATACTTAGGGCTAAAATTCGGCCATCTTTTATTAATTGGGACTTGAGTAGCTTTAATTCTAGCTTTAGTTTTGAGATCTGGTTGGATTCACAATTGCCCCCTAGCTAAGATCGGATGGTACTACCTTCTCTCTTTAGTTTGCTTATTCTTTTCCTTGCTTAACTAATCTATTTTTCGTTATAGGGATGTCGACTAAAATAGATCTGAAGAAGCTCACCCAATTGACGAAGGCGAAGGTCGATCCCTAAACGATAGATCTGCCCCTAGTCGGTGGAAAAGAAATACACATTAGCGAGAAATTTTTGAAGAGGGCCTAAGATGATACCTTAGATATCTCACCCTTGAAAAAGAAATCCCCGTCATTGGCTAATGTCAAAAAAAAAATGGCCCCTACTTAAGCCTATGATAAGAAGAAGGCTTCCCTCGCCAAATTCGATGTGAAGCCCACGGACTCCTCGGCTCGGGTAACGCCCTAAGACATACCAACTTTTATAGTTTTTGGAAAAGGAACCTTGGCTAATCTAGAAGCAATTTTGGGCTTAAAGCCTCCATTGTCAAGAATCTAGTTGTGGCAGAGAAATTTCTCGAAGGCATTGTGCTGCCCGCCAACAAGAAAATGGTAGGTGAGTTTGAGCTGGATGAAGTGTCCACTCGGCTTTTCCACGTGTTTAGTTAGGTCGGTATTTTTTTTAGATTTTGCACTTAGCTTCATTTTTATTTCTTTTGTTAAAGTTTTTTTTGTCTTTTATAAGTGATGGTGTTAGGTTCCTCCCTAGATGATCGAGCTAGGGAGATGAGGGACAAGACAATGATCGAGCTAGAGAGTAGGGTGGCTGAGAGTGAGGCTAACAAGTCGCTATTCTAATGCTGTAGTGTCTGTTTTGGAGAAGGGGTTGGTAGGGCTGAAGAAGTACAAGGAGGAATCCGATGTCGCTATGAAGAAACTTGAGAAAGAGATGACCGAGCTGAGTAAAGAGGTCCTTGCTAAGAAGTTAGCTATTGATGAATTTAAAGCTTTCGATGAATACAAGGAGGCTGTAGAAGGGGGGCTTCTTCCTACTTTGGCGAGGGTTTTGATCAGTATAAGAAACAAATTAATCGTCTATTTTCTGACCTCAAAATCAATGATCTACAAATTGATCTTGATCTTGTTGACGGAGATGAAGACGATGAGGAGGAAGGAAAAGATGTGCAAGATGCAACTCTTCCTGAACAGTCTTAGCCATCTAGTGTCTCCATGTATTTTTTTATCCTTTGTAATGGCAACATTAGTACTTTAATGAAAGTATTTTTCCTTTCTTATGACAGCATGTTTGTTACTGTCGAATATGAATATAAACGTAATATGGCAACACCACTTTGTAACAAGTAGGCGATATCATGAAATTGGCAAAATGACGAAGTCAATAATTTTAATGAAATGCCACTTTGTGACTTGGCAAGCAAAACACCTTGGTAAAATAATTGATTAATTTGGCAAGATACAACTCGTTAATCTAGCAAATAAAATTATTTGACAAACATTATTTAATCCTTGAAATTATCAAATAGACTAGTGACATTGTTTGGACGACGATAATAATTTTATATGCAAGATGAGTAAAACAGCTCGGCAATAATAATACCTTTGAAATTGGCTCTGGCGATATAAATAATAAGAATTGGTGATAACCCAGATGTGATTTTAATAACATAGATTTTGGCGATAACATTCACACGGTGATTGATAATAATTGAGCTGGTGAAATTGGGGATTCCATTAAAATGATAATCACAATTACATGGAGATTGGTGATGATAATAACTAGACGACCACAGTTAGGCGACCTTGACAACATGGCAACCTAAGAGACTACTGGTAGTACTTCTTCAGGTGCTCGGCATTCCAAGGATGAGGGAATGTTTTTCCACCCATGTCTTTCAACCAATAAGTTCCTGGCCTAAAAACCTTGACAACCTTATATGGCCCCCTCCCATGTCGGACTAAGTTTTTCGGAGTTAAGCTCCTTGGTGGCCAATGTGATTTCGTTTAGAACCAGATCACCAGGTTGAAATGACATGTATTTGACACTCCTATTAAAGTACTTGGCAACTTGACACTTATAGGAAGCCTGAAATATTTAGGCATGTTCTCTTTTCTCAGTAAGGAAATTGATGTTAAGC
>CM018899.1:10861761-10866761 GCA_009663005.1 Actinidia chinensis
CAGTTTTTTCAACAACTCTTAAAAATAGCTCTAACTGGTAGATCTAGGATTATAAAACTTTACATATCACATATATATATGAATTTTGATTTTATACATCTTTTCTTAAGTTTTTTCCCAAGTTCCACATGGCTTATTTTTGCTTTAGATGAGCTTTATAACAATCTCTCCCTTTCTTTCTTCCTTCTCCTTCTTCTTCCTTCTCTTCTCTTCTCTCATCTCTTCTTCTCTCTCTTTTTTCTCTCACAATGTGCGTGTATGTGTAGTTTTATATTTTGGGGTAAAAAGGGTAAAGTGAAGTGAGAGTGGTTGGGTGTATTTTATTGATTAAGGGAAATTTAATCCTGGGTGTCACGGCCATCTTAATCTCGTGTTTCCTTTTTTATTTTTCATTTCCTACATCCACTCACCGTTCGAACACTTACAATCCATTCAAACGTTTACGTTCGAACGCACTTCCTCCCGTTTCGAACACCCATGAAAAAGCCTTGTTACGGTTTTCGGTATTACATTCTCCTTCCTTTATAAAAGTTTGTCCTCAACTTACTAACGTCATACTTCCATTGTTCACCTACTCTAACATGTTTCATCACTACTTGATCTCTAACTCATGATAGATAACGTTATCTAGTTGGGTTTACCTGTCGTCCGCAGACTGCCTCTACTGCCCTCCTCAGTTGGGCATCGTACAACATGGACTAACCCAATTGATAGCTTTCCAAGACAATTCCGGCTTACCCGAGATGCTTGGATAGAAGAAATTAACCACATGGCATCATATACTAAGTAATGCTGATAATGTAAAAAGAGAGCTAAACTGTACCTCAATTCATTGTGAACTTTCATTCAAAAGATGGGCACGCTCTCGAATTTCATCTCTGGTTCCCAAGTTGATTCTTCCATGGGTGATTCCGCCATAAATACAACCCTCACTAACAGAATAACTTTGTTTTCTAAGAACTTGGTTCGACGATCCGTATCTCAATCGGAGTTTCAACATAACTTAAATCTTACTTTCACTTCCATGGATATGATTTAATCACGTGGGTGGGGGTATGGACATATTTCTGTAGCAACATCGATTATCATAAAAAACTTAATGCCGTGTGATAGTTTGGTGGAGAGCAATACGGTAGCAACGGTTCCAATTGTTGTAAAACTTCGAATGGCCCTATAGATCTCGGTTTCAATTTCCTTTCTTTACCAAAATGACTTATCCCTTTGAAAAGGAGATCTTTCAAAAGAAACACGTGGGCCCCTTCCTCCAACTCTAAATCTGCCTCTGAACATCTAATTAGTTCTTTTGTAACTTTGTGCAGTTTGAAGTCTCTATTGAATTACCTTGATTTTATCAGTTGTCAGTTGAACAATCTCGGGTCCTAACACCTGTCGTACTCCAACTTCAATTCAGCATACGGGCGACCTACATTTTATCATGCAAATTCCTCATACGGTGCCATCCCCTATGCTCTTGCGTGGAACGTTTGTTTTAAGCGAACTCTACAAGTTGTAAGTGTGTTTACCCATTTCTTTGGAAATCGAGTACACATGTCGTAACATGTCTTTAAGTCTGGATGGTTCTCTCCACGGTCCGTATCATTTGTGGATGGAAAACCGTGCTAAATTTAGCTCAGTGCCCAGAGCTCGTTGCAAAACTTTCCCGACCTTCGGCAGCAAATCTCGGAAATCTCGATCCGAAACTATAGAAACTACTGGCATTCCGTGAGTTGAATAAGTTCTGCTATGTAAAGGTTTGCGTACTTCATAATAAAATATGTAGTCTTCACGGCAAGAAGTGTGCTGACTTAGTGGAGGCAATCTACAATACCCAAATGTCATTACATCCCTGGCGAGTTCGGTAATCCGACTACAAAGTCTATATGATACTGCTTCTATTTTCATTCCAGTATTGGTAACGATTACAATAATCATACTGGCCTTTGATGTTCTGCCTTAACTTTTTGACTGGTAGACATTGTGACACAAACTCTGCTATTTCCTTCTTCATTCCAAGCCAACAAAAGATTTCTTTCAAATCTTGATACATTTTTGTTTCTCTTGGATGCATCGTGAACTTGGTATTGTGGGCTTCCTTTAAAACCTGTCTTTTAACCTCTGATATATTTGGAACACATAAGTGACCTTGAAACTTAAGAGCTCCATCCTACAAGGTAAAGTTTGGCTTTGGATTCACTAATATCTTCTCATAAACTTTCCACAAGTACGGATATTCTAGTTGTCGTTGCTTCGCAATTTCTATCAAAGTCGGTTAAGCGATCATGGTCGTAAGCATCATGCTGGTGTCTGGTGCAACTACTTCAGTCTCTGCTCTCTCCAACCATAAAATAAGGAGTTTGCGACATAACTAAGGCATGCTAGATTGACTGTCGTGGTCACGCCCCCGCAACCCTGCCATGCGGATCAGGGGCGCGTGATTGCCGACGGTTGCCGCCAAGGCAACTTACCTTGAACCTGTGCATTCTCATTCAAAATGCCATAATAATTTTTTTTTTTTGCGGAAGCGTCATAACTAAAAATATAAATAAAGTGTCACGTCCATACCGTACATACGAGCTGTGTCAAGTGATTTAACTTTACATACATTCCAGGCGAACTTAATTTACATAACTTCGAGACATAAATTAGGGTTCCTATGCCCTCAAATCCATAACAATCAAGCCCTCGGGCTACAAAACTACAATATAAGCTTCAATCTCATCTCGCCCTATGGTTCTTCATTTTGGCCTCCTAAAAAGTTTCGAAATGTACGCCAAATTTTGTGAATAATAAATGCATGAACCATAAATACCAGGATTGTTTTCATATCATACAGATCATAGTTAGCATAAACATGTAATTTCATTTCGTTTAACTTGAAGCTACGTAAACATAGCTGAAATATCTAAACGTCAGTGAGCTGTTAAACCGGCGATAATTAGAATTTAGACCCTTTTTTTACATGACTTACACACATTTTAGATTTGTTACATTGAGGTTAATTCACATATGTTTTCTTTTTCCTATTATTCGCTTTGGTAATTGCATATAAAATGATCTCAGAAAGCGTGTTAAATCTAGAGTTTGCTTTGATTTGGGGGGAAAGGAATGCATTGCATAATTTTTAAGAAGTTGAGAAAAACCGGAGAGAATGAAATAATAAAAAAAAGAAGAGAAAAAAAGAGAGTTTAATATGATATAAGGAAGTTAAAAAGTATAAAAGGGAGTTTGAAATGTAGTCTTATTAAGTTGGCATGTGTAGTGGCCAATGCATATGTTGAGATTTATTATCACTTGATTCTCTCTACTTTATTGGACTACTCTTTCATTCATACAGCCTCAAATATCCGAAATTGCACAAGTTTTTGAAGTTCTTACATGTAAAAGTTATCTTGTCAAATTCACAATTGTTGCATTAACTATGAACACGCTTTCGTGAAGTTATACCAAGTCGATACACTTTAACATGTTTTGTGATTTTGAAATTAGGATTGGCTCTATTTGCATTACTTTTACACTTACTCATATACGAGCAATCCTTTGAGCGAAACATGTGGTGTTCTATTATTGATAGTGTATGACTTGGGAGTTTTGAATCGAGAATATCGGTTGTTGTTATGGGATGCATAATGGTTATCTTTGGGATATACTCTTAATCACTATTACACTTGAAATCTTCTCGTTTATATTTACTTGAGAATGGGTGGATTGTATGGCATGATTCGTTTGATTTGAATTGCTTTTTGTATTCTGTCGAAAACTGTTGTTAAATTATTTTTATCCATTGTATGATTGATGTTTGTGTAAACATCCCTGGAGCCCTCACAGACACCACTCGTCTACTAGAGTTAACTTAGGGGTTTAAAGGCTTGATGTATAGCTAAATGCATGTCGGGACTCTTATTAAAGTGGAATTATAATGTTTCTTTTTCTTTAGTTTTTTGTTAGGGACTAGCAAAAAGGTTTAGTAGGGGTGTGATTGGACGGCATAATTGTAGCCCCCCCCCCCCCCCCCCCCCCCCCCCCCCCCCCCCCAAAAAACTCCAAACACGTTAACAACCTAAGTTTGGCCCAAGATTAAGTTTAATTATAATATTTTGTTTCGTATTTCATATTTAACGTCGTGTTTGTGAGTTCTTGCAGGGGAAAGATGATAAAGAGGAGGGATTTGGAGTCATAATAAGTGTCCAAAGTGCAGGCACGCCTATCGAGGACCATTGGCCGAAATTAGAAATTTCAATGTAGTCCTAGATGATTGGAAGAAACGCCGTTAGGAAGATCTCACAAAATTATACAAGTTCACGTCTAACGAGCGTTGCGAGATATGGAATTCAAGAGGTTCAAAACGGACTAAGAAGAAGAGGAGAAAAAATCAAATAAGGCTCAAATTACACTGATCATTCGAATGTCAATTATATGAAGAAACCAGCATTCGAACGTTAGGAAGAATTTAAGAAAAATTACACTGAGCGTTCAAACTCTAAAATGCAAAGGAATCGGCGTTCGAACGCTAAGGCAAATTACTGAAAAACCTGTCTTGGTATTTTCATCATAACATTTTACTTTGATGTCCGATTGATCTGATTTTTAAAGCGTTGGAAAGATGACTTAAAGGAGTACAACTTTGTATCTAATAAGTATTGGCTAAATTGATTTTTAAAGTTATCATAATAGAGTTGTAACAGAAAAATAAAAAAATTACCTGAGAGTTCGAAAACTCATATTAGGGTTCGAACGACTCTGTACAGCGTTTGATAATCCCGAGACTTAAAAATTAATTTTTTTACTTAGGATTCGAACGCGAAAAATACAAAGGATTTTGGGTTCGAACGCTAGCGAATATTTTTGAAAATTTGTCTCGGTATTTTGGCCATAACGTTTTACTCTGATGTCCAATTGAGCTGAATTTTAATGCGTTAAAAACAAGAATTCAAGATCCTAACAAACTTTATATCTATGTCATTTGTTGAACAAGCTCTAGAATGGCCCAAATTTTAGATGCA
>CM018899.1:10876761-10882518 GCA_009663005.1 Actinidia chinensis
TTTTTCCCTGAAAATCATACTGAGTCCCTCCGTCATGCCATTCTCAGTTTGTACCATGGTGGCGAGAGTTTCTTCCAAGCCTTGGGAGATATTCAAAGACTTACTAACGCATGCCCTCACATAATTTTCCCTCCTTGCACCAATCAATATTTTTATTCGTCATTGTCTGCAACAATGAAGATGTTTGTCGAGTCTGTGTTCGTGAAGTTTTTGCAGAAAAAAATCCTGAGTCAGTATTTGAGTATTTTGATTACTTAGCTAATCTTGTCAAGTGATTGGGCATGCACGAAAAACCCCCTACAATGTGAAATAAATCTTCCTTCCACACAGCATGTAGTGTTAATATAAAATTGGGATGGAAGATGAGTTAATGCGAAACTCACGGCACTTCAAGACAAGTGGCGGCTTTTAGCACATGCTAGGCCGCTACAAGTCTTACAAATGAGTCTTCAAGTATGTGTGTATTGTGCGATACAATGGACCACTACACTGATGTTGTTCAATGTAGCGGGGGTAAAAGCGCACGTGAACAGTTAATGTGGTAGACCATTTTCAATGACTGGGGTATCCTTACTCCATACGTACAATCCTGGTTGTAACAGACATCAAATCACAAACTTTGGATGACGATAAAGGGCAATAGAACATGCAAAATTTTTTCTCAAAATTTCTAAAATTTTCATCCACAACAACCATACTAGGCACCACATTCATACCTTACACAGACTGCAGCACCACGCCACAACCTAGGCCATATTCTGCCACCACAAGCGCCACCACTAGCCCCACAACATGCACAATATCACCAACACTAACAAAAAAAACCAATAAAAAACATAACAACAAAAAAGATAAAAAGAATGAGAGATAATGAGATGCGCAACCTAAAGTCACAAGTATGAGGCAACATTAGGGAAAATGAATTCTATACTTGAGAGTCTCGTAATTTCAACAACAAATCAAGGGCGATTTTCCCCCAACCTCAGCAAAATCCTACAGGCCTGCAAATTGCATTGAGGAAACACAGTTCGCAATGTCCCAGGCCCTCACGACCCTTAGAATGGTAAGGAATTGTACAAACATTGGCAACCAAAGAGGGTACTTCAAGGTGGGGAGCAGTCCTAAGGAGTTAGGGGGCGGAGTGAGAACAAAAGTTAGATTATGAAGGAAAGAAGCAAAATGCAAGAACATGAGCATGATTCTGAGCCAGTCAAAAAGTGCCCAATGAAATTACGTTTAGGATTTAAACATGCACCGTTCCCACAAAGATTGGCAAAAGTGAGTAAGCAAACTTAAATTCGAAAATTTATTAGGTCTTCAAACAAGTTCGAATCAATATTTCCGATGTTAGATCTATTAACCAGATTCCCTCTTATGCCAGAATATTTAAAGCAAATTGTGTACTGTCAAAGGAATTTGCTTGTCAAAGAGACGACAATGATGAATGAGAGTGCAGAGACGATTCTCCAATGCAAGACTATCCGAAGTATAAGACCCCTGTTTGTCCGGCTATTTTCGTGTCATAATAGGGGGTTGTAAGATTGATTGAGCACTTCTCGATTTAGATTTTCGTGTGGAATTTGTTACCGTTTCTGTTACAAAGATCTATGTTTAGGAGAACTAAAACCAACGCGAGTTACACTTGAGTTGGCTGATCGTTTTGTTAAGGTCCCGACGGGGTATCATCGAAGGATTTCTTATTTAGTCGATAAACTGTTACTACCGGTAGATTTCCATAGTCTTTAGGATACTCCACCCTATCGATTGTGAGTCGTCTAAACCGTTATATTCCTGCATCTTAGGTAGACCTTCCTAGCCACGGCGAATGCCGTTATTCATTGGCAGGCATGGGAGTCTTAAGCTTTCATTTGGTAATATGAACGTTGGGAGACAAACCTTTTCACTGTGGGTAAACAAATGAAGAAGTAACCAATTGAGGAATAAATGTCATTGAGTCCCTCATTCAAGGCATGTGGATCGTGAGTTCATGAATATTCGGTGGAGAGAGCTCTAGTTTGAGTGAGCCTCAAGTACCAATTTGGAATCCGAAATGTAAGTTTTTATTAAGGGATGCATCTATTGTCGAGTAAAGAGAGTGAGTCCTGTCTTGCATGTGGGTCATTGGAACCCCACTTTTGAACCTCTTACACCAAGTGTAGTTACCTGTTTCATCTGAAGAAACCACCACTTCCAAAGGAAAACCTCTAACATCTACACTTTAAGTTGGTGTTTCTTGGAACGGTGAGTCTTACCTCTGTTGTCATATCCTCTAGCGCGGGGGGGGGTGGGGGACGTGACGCAAGCGTCGGGGTGGCAGAGGAAAATCATTGTTGAAAATACTTACGAGGCATAAGAAGTCCCATTAGGTTCGACAATAAGCGAATCTTCAACGGTAATTAGGTCGCCTCCATGTGCACTCATCGATTTTATTTGGAAGAGGAGTCTAAACTTGTGCGTCAAATGCCAAAGACTTTTAAAAAACCCCCAATTGAAAGAGGTTGTTAGAGGAGCGTACTGAAACTTCCTTGACGGCGGGTATCATATACCTCAATTTTTGATTCTAGTGGGTGAGGTCCAACCCATTTATTCTAGAAGTCGGGGGTAACGTGGTACAAGAATGATCATAATAGAGCTATTGCCACTCAGTCCAAACGGGGTTGGCAATGTGCATCGATTACCGAAAGTTTAATGCTGCAACTAGGAAAACCTTTCTTCCCACTTCCCTTTTTGGATCAGTCTTAGAGCGGTTGCAGGCTGATCAGATTAATTGTTTTTTGATGGGTACTCACTCTGGGTACATCAGATTGGAGGTGGCTTTAGAGGATCAAGATAAGACCACATTTCACGCCTTTTGGTCAACTTATGCCGATAGGAGAATTGCCTTTCGGTCTTGTCAATGCCCGGCACTTTTCAAGGTGCAGTGATTCATTTTAGCGACATGGTTTGAAAAAGATTCTTGAAGTAATTCATGGACGATTTTCTCGTGTAGGGGAACTGTTTTTTTTTGATCATGCTTAGAAGATTTAGAGTGTTTGTGAAGAGATGTGAGAACTCACTTGGTTTTAAATTGGGAGAAGTGTCACTTCATGGTAACAACAAGGTTTAGTTCTTGGGCCTATCGTGTCCCTAGCAAAAGGGATAGGGGAAATAAAGTAAAATTCGAATTGATTCAACATCTACCTATCCCTAAGTGGTGAAAGATATTAGATCATTTTTAAGGCATGCCGGTTTTATCGTCGCTTCATTAGGGGTTTAGTGGCTTCCTCTAACCCTTGTGTCACTTGTTTTTCATTAGATGTACTTTTGATGACACCACAATGTCAAGAAGCTTTGATAAACTTATGGTTCTTCTCACACCACCATACCAATTATTCGATCCACCAGATTTGGTCCTCTACCTTTGAGCTGATGTGTGATGCAAGTGATTATGCAGTGGGAGCTATTTTGGGGCAAGGATAGAGAAGAAAACCCCATGTCATATACTATGCTAGCAAAGCACTTAATTATGTCCAATGTGAACTATACCACCACCGAAAAGAATTGCTTGATTGGTCTTTTTTCACTCGATAAGTTTGGTCATATTGTGCTGATCACTTTTTATTATATATACTGATCATTTCGGTCACTAAGTACCTTTTGACTACCCGATGCAAAATCACGACTTATTAGGTGTATTGCTGTTCTACAAAATTTTAATATGGAGATCAGCGATAAGAAAGGGGTCAAAAATGTGTAGCTTACTCAATTTCTGTTCCACGGTCCCTACTAATTTGGATACTCCACTCCACACTTTTTCTTTAAGGTATATCTTTTCTTTCTGCTCACCCACCCCTTATTTCCCAGATCACCCGCCCCACCCGCGCTCCTAGCCCACCCTGCCTTCCGTTCCCACCTGGTTTTAGGTTTCCTACCTTGGCCAATACTTGGCCTCACACCCGTAGATTCCTTTACACTGGTCTAGTATGGAAGGAAAAAACGTTTTTAGGCATGTGAAGTATTTTTTCTTGGGAAGATCCTTATTGTTTAAGTATTGGGGGGGGGGGAGGGGGAAGAGGGGGGGGGAGGGGGGTGGTCCGTGATCAGACTCGCTTAGATGCATGACATCGTGCATTCCTAATGATGAGGTAAGAGCGTTTTTTAGAAGTTTTGTCATTCACAATCATGTGGGGGACATTTTTTTTTCCACTAAAAAACTGCGGCCAAATTTTGCAAAGTTGTTTTTTTAAATTGGCCCCACCATGTTCCTACGTTCATCTCAGCCTTTTGCACGTATGTGATAGATATCAATGTTATGAAGTCTGTCTACAACGCAACATGATGTGGCTCTTACCCCCCCTAATTATACTTGAGATCTTGATTGTTGGGGGTATTTGTTTCATGAGTCCTTTTCCTAATTTCGTGTGATATCCTGTCCATTCTCGTGTTCATACGATTACGTATCCAAGTTGTGTCTACGTCTTCTCCCCCTCATCTGCCCAATTCCCCCTGGGTTACCTACAGTAGTTTTGGTTGTTCCCCTTTTTTTGCCCCTTCCGTCACTTGTTTGCTAAATTTTGGCATGCCCCCGGCTATTTTTAGCGACAGGGCTCACAATTTTTGTAATAGACCCTCATAAGACTCCTCATGAGATGCCGCCAAATATGGAGTGATTCATAAGGTTGCAAACACCTTACAATCCTCAACCCAAGGGCAAGTTGAGTTGGTAATAGGGAATAATCAAACAAGCCTTGTAAAACTGTTAACCCCCCAACCGAAAGGATTGGTCCTTTGCGGTTTAGTGGATGCATTATGGGCATAGTCGGAAACTGCATCCAAAACCATTTTAGGGTCCTCTCCGGATGGATTGTGTATGAAAAACGTGTCATCTCCTAGTTAAAAAAAATATAGAGCACAAAGCGTTGGGCCAATTCGCCAATTTAACATGATTCTTGAGGAGGCATGAGGACATTACGTCATTTGCATTGAATGAGTTAGAGGAAATACGAAATGAATCATATTAAAAAACCCAGAATCTCAAAAGGAAATCCAAGATGAATCTGTGCATGATCAATTGATTATGCTGCAAATCATTCAACATGGGTCAAAAGGTGCTTTTTTGTTACACTCCCGTGTGCATTTATTTCCTGGAAAACTTCAAAGTCTTTGGCCCGACGCTTTTTTTGTAGTGCGAAGTCATTTCATCTCCTGGGGCGATTGAAATACGGAATTTCCGAGAAAGGAGTGTATTAAAAGGCCCATGGCATCGGTTTGACGTCCTTATCTTGAGATGGAGACAAGAGAGTTGAGTGTGTGGATCTAACACGATCCACCGCAGTTTCGATGTAATTGCAAATAATGTCTTTGTCGGTTTTGTTGTACATAAAGTCGTTAGGTCAAGTTTATTTCTAGAACGTCGATTTTTTAATTTTGGTTTTTTTTCTTTCCGCATTTCGGAGAATGCTCGTCTCTAGTTGGGGGAGTACTTCGTCCGTTTTTTATTTTTATGATTTTTTTTTAGTGTTATTTTTAGGATATTTTATTTAAAAAAAAAATTTGCCATTAGTCGAACGCCTCTTAGAGCGTTCGGACGCGGAAGACCAGTGCACTTAGCGTCCGAAACGCCTCTTATAGCGTTCGATGCTGAAAACACATTGCCACTAGGCGATCGAACGCCTCTAGGCGTTCGAACGGCGAGCCCGTGGTTTTTAACTGAAAAGTCGCTTTTTCAGTTACTTTTCTTATATTATGTACATCCTAGAGAAAGAGAAGAGAGAAAAC
>CM018899.1:10902618-10912618 GCA_009663005.1 Actinidia chinensis
AATCCGCTGGATTTGTTATCCCCACCTTAATTCACAATTGGATTTCTAATCTGTCAAATTCAATCTCCAAAACAATCATGGCCATAAATCTTTACTCTCTCCATTTATTTTCAAAATTAAAAATAATAATAATAAGTCTTATTTAAAAGATGTAAGTACTTCAATCAACGTCTCAATAATTATTCATAATCTATCATTAAATTTCATTTTCATACCTTCACTCATCATGCCATGGCCTATCCTGTCTAATAAGTGGTTTGTCCTAATAATTGAAATAAGTTACCTTTTATTATTGTTAACTAGATTAGAAATCATTGATTTGAGATTGAGTGACAGTGAAAATTGCAGACAAACAATTTTTGAATCACATTACAACATTCTTCGAATTCAAACAAAACGTGAATTCAAGGAATACGGTAAAGACATATAGTATCGTTCTCTCTCTGTTATCATGAGAATGGGGCTACTGAAAACACTACAAATAGGGGTATCTGTGAGAATGTGATTGGCTGAAAATTTGCTAGTTTCCTTGTCGCGCATCTTTTAAATTCCATTTTCCCTCTTCTGGTGGCGCAGACATCAGTGTCCAATTACTGCCACAATTTGTCCTGTTTTCTGACATGCATTTTTCTGTTGGCTATTTGCCATGAAAAAGTTGTTCTTCATTGCGATAACCTTACTTTCTGCTTAAACTTCAAGTTCCTGTAATCACATTTGCGATTTCTTCTTTGTTGTAATTCACATCTTAAACTTGCCTTCTACTATTTTCAGTTACTTTTTCTATTTCTTCTTAATCCCATTTTTTCCCCATAAAACACGTCAGGAACTTGGAACTGGGCTAGTTCTGTATTGCCTCACTGCTCATGGACTTTTTTTGTGGCAAGGCAGTTGTGGAGAGCGTCCCTGCAAATGGCACCTCGATATTGAACTCGATCCAAGCATTTTAATTTTTCTTCATTTTCATTAATTTTAGTTGATGCGTATGCTTGTGAACTTGATTCATTCAGGCATTTCCTATTTTTAGTTGGTCGAATAAACTAGACAAATGATTGACAGACATTTTCTTTCTTTCGGCAATCACATCCTAAGTTTACACGACAGAATTCAGCAGGCACAACCAGATGATTTATTTTCGAATGGAAGAATTGGGCGAAAAAGCATAGCTGCTGCTGCCCCCTCCCCTATTCAGCTCCACTGCATTAAATTCTTCATAAGAGGATGATATGGGTTACCTACCTTTCCCCGTGAGTGACTCGACTAATCACAACTTTAATATTTGTTTGACAGTGTAGCATATGTGAAAAGCGATTTTAAGGTGCTAGAGCAGACGAAGCTAAAATAATTCTCACAACTTGGGCCAAGCTAATGTTAAAAAAAAAAAAAAAAGGAAGTTTTACTTTCATAATAGAATAATTTCATACCTAAGGAATTATAGAAATAATTAATAAGAAAAAGTAATTTACAATATGATTTAATAACTCACGACTGTCTGTTTATAAAATTAAATTAATTTATAATATATCTATAAAATGATAAATATCTTTTTTTTTTTTTTTTTTTTGTGATCTGAATCGTCTGAATATCATTTTTTCCTTGAAATGCCAAGTCCAGAGCAAAGTAGCATATGCTTGTCAACTAAATATGACTTTCCATATACCATCACAAGAACATTAGTCTCATCACTATTCGTTAAAATTTCATTAAGTGCACCAAAGAAAATAAATATTTGCTAACGTTAGAAAGTTAATCTTGATGGCAATTATTGCTTCAAGTAATAATACTCCAATATTTAAGTTGAAAACCATCTAGTTAGGTGCTTAATACTCCTAGCGTGTATACTTGAGGCTAGGAGTGGGTTTGTTTCTTACAATTATTTTTTGCGAGAAAATTTGTTTGGTTGCGCGCTGACTTTGAAAATGAACTTGTTTTGTAGTTTTTTTTCAAAAAAGAAATTTTTAAAAAAATATTGAAAAAAACATTTGAACTTCTCTAAAATCGCATCCACTAAGAAATAAAAAAGAAACTATTAATGTTTCGGTTTACAAATTCTATTTCTAAATAGAGTTCTACAAATTGTTTCTGAAAACGAATACCAAACAATTCCAGTACCAATTCAACTTTTTTCACAAGTTAATTATAGGCTATGTGGGATAATCTCCACCGACTAGGCAGGTACGTCGCCCTAGCACCAACACAGAACTGGTCCGCCCATGATCTCCCCAAACGATGCTTTATCTCCTAACCCTCTTTGAACCGAGGTAAACCGAGTCCTGAACATTCGCATGAACTCGCCAAGCTATCTCCATGAGCTCGCCTATCAAAGTGCCTGTCTCCCCTCCTCGCCCTTGGCCAGGTAAAAATACTTGGCTTGATCAATCTCCACCAGAATCCCCATTTATATACGCCCATCGCGAGAATTTTTCCCCTCCACGTCCCGACAATTACGGGTACTCTCCAATGGCAATCTTCCCAATTTTGTCTCCTATATCTCCGAGATATCTTTCCATACTTAATCATTCGATGATCTCCGCCGTGAATCCATGGGGCACCTTATAGCCCATTACTGTACTCGTCTATAAAAAAAGGCCGCCCTCCCCCTTAAAGTCAAAGGTCGCTCAAAGACACTCCACAATTCTCCAAAGAGCTCTTTTACCGCTTGTCACCCAACCACCTTGGTCTGAGCCCACGCTTGGAGGGGTTTGAGCGCCTCTGCCCCGGCCGTTACTTTTGTTCGTCTGTGCAGGTCGCCCTTTAGTATCTAAGGTCCCGTGCCGAGGAGACCGAGCAATATTGACCTGTTGGTTGCTCGTTCCAGTTTTTTCCCACAACCGTTTTGGCCCGTCTGTGGTAACGACAGTTCCCTCATCTTCTATTCACCTGCGCAGCCGCAACCTACCCAGACCAAGTGCCAGGAGCCCCCCTGGTAACAGATCCCAGCCTATGGCCAACCCGGCCTAGCTCCCGATCTAGAAGGCCTCCATCGTGAGATACACGATATGGCGAGCAATGAGGATCAGGACGAGAATAATGCGCCGCCCTAATGCAACGCCTCACTACTCTACTGCCAACCCCCACTACTCCGGCATCACCATTCGTCCTGATATCGATCGAGCGATCTCGCCACTCTAATCGTTCAGGAGATCGGTCTCACAAACTCAGTCCCGAACGAGCGCGGGTAGGCGCCGGGATCAAGTCCGTCCTTTGAGTGAAAGGAGTTTCCCTCTTCAAATCTAGTCAAATTCAGCCAGGGTGAGAGGGGAAGGAGTCCCCACAGAGGCGATCAGAT
The DNA here is from genome assembly GCA_009663005.1 of Actinidia chinensis. Lineage (NCBI taxonomy): Eukaryota > Viridiplantae > Streptophyta > Magnoliopsida > Ericales > Actinidiaceae > Actinidia > Actinidia chinensis. Next base: position 10,905,905 of record CM018899.1, read on the forward strand.
CGAGGCACGAAAAAATCCACCTCGCAAAAAATCCCGAGATTTGGACGCACGGCTCGATCGCCATTAACACTGGAACAAATGGTCCAGTAACTGTGGACACTCTGGTCAGAAGACAGATCCGCCATTCACAAAAAGGGTATTAAGAGCTTCGGATCTCTTCGAAGTTCAAGCTCCCCGTACCCAGCTCGGCATTTATGAAGGAAAGATAGACCCGTGGATCACCTGGACCTCATACACAAGCCTAATTCTCTCCAGGGTTGCTCGGATGAGGTTATGTGCAAAAGCGTTCTCCGCCACTTGAAGGACGCCAGGTCGTGTTTCTAAAACTATCGCCAGGAAACCGTAGACGCTTTTGGCGAGCTCATGGACCTTTGTTGCCATTCATGAGTTGGCAGAAATTGAAGAAGAATGCGTCCCACCTGTTCACCGTTCCCAAAGGAGACGAGAGCTTGAAAGAATTTTGTGAAACGATTCAATCGGCTGTATTAGAAGTTGAAGTCCAGCGACAAAGTAATAATCGGGCAATGATGGAAGGACTCCGACCTGGTCCGCTGTTCGTACTTCCCCTTTCTAAAACGTTCCCGAAACTTTATATGGCACTCCAGAACAAAGCCGACAGTATAATATTCGCCGCAGAGGAGTTAGCGAGGCAAACGAAGGCGACGAGGATAAAGATGATCATAAAGAGTAAGACTCTCCTGATACAGCGGGCTGATCACAAGGGAGGAAACGGTAGGCAAGAGAGACCTGACTGAGATCCCAAACGGTCTAAGCGTAGGCTCCCTCGCTCCACCTTGCCGACCTGAGTTTTATTCTACCACCACTCAACGCCCTTGTTGCCCAAGTAACTCTCGAAATTAGCACGAAGATTCGTCAAAAGGCCCGGGAAGATCAGACTGACCCCAGAGGAGGACAGGAACCAATAATTTGATTCCCACGGGACCACGACCAATACTGATGACTGTTTTTCACTGAAAGAACAAAATTTCCGACCTCATTAAAAGCGGGTTACACCTGATGAATATGTCGGTCTCTCGCCCACCGCCCAACTCCCCAGAAAGAGGTACGGCAATTACAGACCAACTACGGGCGATATACAAACAATCCATGAGGTTTCGGATTGGGCGGTTATTCGACTTCATCCCGAAAAGGCAATTCTAGAAGTTGCCCATAGCCGGCCGAGGAAGAAATCTACACCCTTTCAATCATTTTTGCTGACCAACCCCATCACTTCAGTAATGATGATTTGAGAGGCTTACACCTACCCCACGCCGAAGCCCTTGGTTGTCCTCGGTTCGGCCTTCATCGCCAATTTCAACTTCCAGAGGATTTTAACAACAACCGGAGCCTCGGTGGACATCTTGTTCATCTTCATCAGGTTCTAGAAATGAAAATTGGGCCTGACAAGTTTCACCCTTTCTTCCATACCCCCTATCCGGATTTGGAGGGAATCCGACGCACCCCCCTTGTGATGGAATTCACTTACCGTAACTCTGGGAACTGACCACACCAGAACCACCTGTATGCAATGATTTTATTGTGGTAGATTGCCCTCGCCCTATAACACGCCATCTTGGGGCTACCAACTTTAAGGAGGAATCAAGGCGATCACACCTCAACCTATTCACCTGAAGCTAAAGTTTCCCACCCCCACTTGGGATAGGCGAAATAAGGCGATCAGAAAGTGGCCAGCAATGCTTTATTTCAGCTATGAATGTCGAAACCTCTTCAGTTCCGCCCCCAAAGCAATTACAGAACATGGGGATGATACAGGGTACTCAGAGATGAAGTGGAACAACTCCTCACCCTGGCAGACTCCAGAGAAACCAATAACACCAAGCCTCTTGGAAGCAATCGTGTCCCCATCTCCATACATCCGAAATCCTGATCGCCATAATTAATGATCGGCACAGAACTTCTCAATGAGCTTCGTTTTGGCCTTAAATAACTTCTTGAAAGAAACTCCGATGTATTCGCTTGGTCATAGAGAGACGTTCCTTGCATTGATCCTGAAATCGCCATGCACAAACTGTTCAACGCACGACCACCGAAACATCCTCCATTTCGCCAAAAGCGAAAGAAGTTCGCTCCTAATGCCTAAAAGTCATTGAAGACGAGGTTGGAATAAGCTCCTCAAAGCTAACGTCGTCCGAGACGCCCACTATCCGGATTGTCTTCTCATGTCCCGTATCATCCCAAAAAAAGGAAGATGTGGAGAGATGCGTCGATTTCAAGTCGACCTCACAAGGCTTGCCCCAAGCAGTTTTCCCTTGGCCAAATCCTTAAATAGTCGAACCGCTACCACTCCAAGCAACTGATCCTGAGTTTTTATGGATGCCTTCTCATGATAATCACCAGATCAAAATGGTACCCTCCTGACATGAGAAAACTCTTTTATCACAGAGCGGGCTAATTTTACAAAGTCATGCCATAGGATTGAAGAATGCTGGGGCGACGTATCAAAGTTGGTCAATAAGATTTTCAATGGAACAATTAGGAAAGACCTGGAAGTATACATAGATGTATGCGGGTCAAAGTCTCCGCTCATCCGCACCACATCGCCCTCTTGAAGAAGCATTTTAGCATGATCCTGCGTCGGCCATCGTATGATGTTGATCTCTCCAATGCATCTCTTGGAGTACGTCCGGAAATTTTTTAGGATTTCTGGTCACCAAGGTGGAATTAGGTAAACCCAGATCAGATCCAGCCCTAACGCTATGAGCTCACCTCTCGCCCAGAATATCTAAGACGTACAGCAGCTGACTGTGCGAGTAGCCGCCTCAACAGTTTTCTCCAAGCTGTGACAAGTGCCCTCCCCTTCTTCAAATCTTAAGAAAAAGCCAGGCCTTTCAATGAAACGATGAATCTAAAGATGCATTCCAACAGCAAAAGAGTATCTCGGGTCTCCAACCTTACTCACACGTCCCCACCACCGCGAAGACCTTTACATATATTTATCCATCTCGCCACCGCGGTGAGTGCCCGTTCTCATCCGAGAAGAAGATTAGGTCCAAAGCCAATATATTACGTTTAGGCAAAGTCTTAATGGGTGTAGAGGCCAGATATCCGAAGATCGAAAACTCGCCTCGCCCTAATGATTGCCGCTAGAAAACTTCGTCATTACTTTCCAGCCCATCCCATCATAGTACTGACTGATCACCACTAAAGCTATTCTTCAGCGACCAGAACATCGGTCGACTCTTTAAATGTCCCAGCTGAGTGAGTTCCACATTTAGTACAGGCACGTCCGACGAGAAAGCCCGAGGCCCTGGCTGTATTTCATTGTCACATCCACCCATGAATACACTCCACACCCAAAGCGGGGGTTCCTAAAGAACCAACCTCAGAAAAGACTCGCCCCCCAACTTGGGGATTTTATTCGTCGATGGCTCTTCTAACCAGCACAGCTGTGCATAGGGCTCGTCATAACAGCTCCATCAGGCGACAAATGGAGTACCGCCATAAGAATGGGATTTAAAGCCACTAACATGAATCGGAGTACGAAGCCCTCCTCGCCGTACCTAAAAGAGTAGCAACGGAGTTTGGGAGCACAATCTTTTGAAATCTTCAGTGACTCTAACTGGTGGTAAACTAAAGTCCAAGGGGACTACCTCGCTAATGCAACAAGACTGATGGCTTATTTGGACGAGGTAGAAGGCTGCATCCGCAAAGATCAAGGGTTTAAAAACAAATCCCCAGATCCCCCGAGATGATAATAAAAAGGCAGACGCCTTGGCTAATCTGGCCATCAACTGTTGAGTTTAGTCTAACAGGTGCATAACCTTTGGAATTTCTAGCTAACCCAAGCATTGAGGTCACGCAATCAAATCCTCTACGAAGAAATCCCGATGTGGATGGACGAGATTAATTGCCTATCTCCAGGAGGGATCCTACCAAAGATAAGATCCAAGCCGCAGTCTCCAATACAGATCCGCAGGTTTTGCATTTTCAGGGCAGCTGTACAGGTATTTTTCAGGACCACTCTGAAATGTGTCTGACTAGAAAGGCAAATACGTTTCTACGGAAATACATGAAGCCATATGCGGGAATCACTCTGGAGCAAGGTCATTGGCAAGAACTATTCCCAAGGAATTATTTTTTTCGTGGCAGACCATAGAAGAGATGCGGCCGCATATATATAAAGATATGCGCCAAGTTTCAGAGGTTTTGCCCCGTCCCGTCTCTCTTACACTGAGATGGGTACCGATGTCAAGCCCTTGCCATCGCCCAGTGGGGAATAGACATACTGGGTCCCCTACCACAAGCTCCAGTTGTGTCAAAGAAAATTTTTGATCGTCGCCATAGACTATTTTAACTAAATGATAGAAGCTCACCTCTCGCCAAATTACTGAGAAAATCCAGGATTTCGTATGGAAGCACCTTGTTTTGTAAGATCGGAATCCCAAGTTTCATCTCAGACAACGTAAAGTCAGTTTGATAACCGACAGTTAGGTTTTCTGCTCGATCTCGCTAATCTCCCATCATTTCTCCTCGCCTGGGCTGGTCATCTCAGGCTAATGGGCAGTTGAAGTACCATCTTACCACCCTCAAGAATTTGAATGCGAGGTTAGAAAGGTCAAAAAGCGAGGGCGAAGACTTGCCAAGCATACTTTGGGCTAATTATACTACCTAGCCGGATTCCTATGGCGAAACTCCCATACTCCATGGTCTTCGGACTGAATCGTCATACCAAGTGAAAATAGGTATGCCAAGCTTCAGGGCTTGAATTCACCCAGAAAGCAATGAGCGAGCTCAAGACTCAAACCTGTACCTCCTCGAGGAAAAAGAGGAAGGTCGACTACGTCATATGCCTTACAAGTGCTAAGTTGCCAAGTACTATAATCAAAGGGTCAAACACCGATCAAGTTGGCGACCTGGGTCCTTTTTGCGGAAGGTAACCCTGTCACTAAAGACCAAACCGGGAAGCTTTTCGGCCCAACGTGGGAAGGTCCCTTACAAAAGTTGTCAAGTCTCCTGACCAGGGACTTAATTAGAACGCCCCAACGGAAAAGCACTTTTACATCCCTCGCAATGCCGAGCATTTGAAAAAGACTAATCACGACATGAGTCATGAGACATCCCATTCACGTCCCTAATAATTTGGAGTTGGAAATTGTTTACGATTCGCGCCTATGATTTATATGCGTCGTTTATACAAAAGATTGCCATCACCCCACCTCTATTGATTGTCGCCAATTTGAGAACGCCAATTAAAAACAAAAGATACGCCAATTCAAACGAAATAGATCCCAAATTCCAAGGAGTTTTGATCGCCAATTATTGAAGTCGCGGATATTTTTCAGTTTATTGAGATTTCGCCACTCCTCATATCACCATTTAAACACAAATATTCAACAAAAAAAAAAACCCGGGACAAAGATTTTTTTCATTCAATGGATCGAAAATTACAAAATTACATCAAAAAAAAAAAAAAAAAAATTTACACCTTCGGGGCATTATGTTTCTAATTAACAACCCCCTCGTTTCTCGCTCGCCCGTTGTCCTTGTCATTTCATTCTCTTCATCGCTCATCTGCTCCGCCAAGCATATCGTGATCAACCAAACCACGGTGCCTTTAAGATCGTGGCAAGGGTCGGAATGATGTCGGCGAAGTTGCACCTTGCAGAAGTTAAAACCCCCTCCGCCAAAGTACTTGCAGGCGGAATCCTCTTCAACTGCACCATAACTCCGACGAGGATTTGAACTCCTCCACGGCAAATTCCTTATTTATTCAGAGCCTTCCCTCATCTCTTTTCACACCAACAACACCTCCCTACCCTCCTCGAACTTTTGTTCGGATACGTGAATCTCGACACTCTTCGCCTTGGCAGCTCGTCTTGGCCTGCTGCTCCACAGCACAGGGGATGCCGGACCACTTGTTGGGCCAGATCGGCAAGCAACCGTCTACAAGAAGGCGCAATTTCAGTTTCCATGGAAGCCGGCTCGCCCATCTTGAAGAGCTGCCCTGCTGCGCTCCCGCTTCCCTACTCTGGGACAAAACCAAAGACGAACCGAAGCACCAAACGCTGCTTATAAAAAAAGGAAACACTTTTTAGCAATCCCGGGTCAATTAAAATCGATAGAACAATTGAAAGCCCCAATGAAAAGCCCCACCGAAAGTACCAACCTGACCGATCACATAGCAAGAGCTTCATCGCCGTTTGCTCCAAGGTGAACTTCTCCACCTCCCTCCTTATCCGGCTGGGGATCATCCCCGCAGCACTTCTCGGCCACCGACGGCTTGCCCAACATATAGGCCGTGGGTCCCAGGACAAGTGCGAGATTTAACGGAAGAACCTTCCCCGGGGTGGGTGAGGAGATGCGGTGTGGATGTGGTCGGAGGCTTGCTCGACGAACGTCCGCCTTCTTCTTGGCCTTCGAGGGCCGATGTCGACTCCTTTTCCCTTCGAGCGTCATCAAGCCTTTCCCCTTTTGTTGGGGAGCTGGTGATGATGCTATCTCCGAGACGTTTATCGCCAATACACTCACCTTTGCTGGAACGGGAAAGCCCCGAGTCACACCCACCGCCTTCACGAGCTTCTCGACCAACTTCTTAAAGCTCACTCTCTTCGGACATAGCGCACAACAACATACGATTCAGATAAGAAAAGTAACATCGCCTAGAAAAAAAGAAAGGAATAATACCATCCGATTCAAGCTCGACGGATAGGCTCAAATCCGAACAAGTTCCGACGAGGAATTCGAGCTCGGAGC
>CM018899.1:10930118-10935118 GCA_009663005.1 Actinidia chinensis
CAAGCCTTTGGTGTGACGCATCATTATAAATGGAATATCCTTTTGTGCCATTCGTTAGTGCATGTATCGGTGCCGTAGTAAGCCTTTTCTTCAACTCTTGAAAGCCTCGTTCGTGTTTCTCCGTCCAAACGAATGGTTCTCCCTTGCGGGTCAACTCAGTCAATGGTATTGCAATTTTTGAAAAGTCTTGAAAAGCTTCGAACTTCAAACATCGTCATCGATTGCGGCCAATCCACGATTGCCTCGATTTTCTTTGGTCTCCTTAATTTCTCTCCGTGATAATATACCCCAAAAATATTAGACTGTCAAGCCAAAATCCGCACTTCTTGAATTTGGGCATCTAGTTCCTGGTCTCCAGTGTCTGCATACAATCTTCAAGTGTTCCTATGTTGTTCCTCATCCCTTGAATAGATAAGATGTCATCAATGAATAGGGGGGGGGGGGGGGGGGGGCGATCACAAAACTCGTCAAGTAACTTTTGAAAATACGATTCATCAATTCCATTAATGTTGTTCCGCGCATTGGTTCCTCCGAAGGACATCACTGAAAAACTCATAATGTCCATATCAGGTCCAAAAAGTTGTCTTCTCAGTGTCTTCCGACTTCACCTTGAGTAGATGGTAGCTGGAACGCAGTCGATCTTTGAAAATACTCGAGCCCCTCATAGTTGGTCAAATAAATCATCGATTCTTGGTAACGGGTATTTATTCTTAATTGTGACTCTATTCAACTCGTGGTAGTCGATACACAATCTCATCGTTCCATCTTTCTTCTTCACAAATAACACCGGTGCTCCCCATGGCGATGAATTCGGTCGTATGAATCTTTTGTCTAGCAATTCTTGCAATTGTATCTTTAACTTCTTCAACTTTGTAGGAGCCATGCGGTATGATGTTTTAGGAATTGGAGGAGTTCCGAGCGTAACCTCAATGGTAAATTCGATCTCCCTATTCACAGGCATTCCTGGTAACTCCTCAAGAAACTCGCGAACTATAGGAATATCCGTCATGGATAAACTTTCTGATGAAGACACTGCAACACTACACAAGTATCCCCAATAACCCTTTTGTAAGAGTCGTTGGGCACAAGCCATAGATACAAAGTATGGGGGAGTTATTACTCTATCTCCCTCTAGCCAAACTTCTTTTTGTTCTGCGTTCATAAAACTTATACATTTATCTAGGCAATAAATTGTGGCCTTACTCCTGGACAACCAATCTATTCCAAATATGACATCAAGTGTCGTATTTTCAACGGTATTAAATCTATATGTATAACCATATCATTAATAAAAAAATTACAATCTCGATATACGATTGAGCAAAACCATGCTCTTATTCGTATGTCGTGACACTGTTAACTCATACCCTAACAGTTCATGTTCCTTATTCATTTTACTCGCAAATTGTGTAGACACAAATGTATGTGAAGACCCCATATCAATTAAAACATAAGTAGGTAAAGAGCAGATTAGCACGTTACCTGCAATTATCACCTCAATTGTTTCTCGCATCACTTGACATAAGCGTAAAAACACGACCATGTCTCTGGTCACTCTCATTGCCACCATTATTTCCCTGGATTTCCTGGCCTATTTATTTTTATCGGTCTCGCATTTTCTCTTTCATAACTTACCCAAGGTACAATTGCCTTGGTTCTTAGTTTCGGATAATTTCTTTTAATGTGTTCCACTTCATCACAATGGTAACACTAGTTGTCTGTCATCTTTTTTTTTTCCAGCATTCCAATTAGAAATAACCACTAATCTTAACATCCTAACAACTATGATAAGCACACGCGTTTTTAGGATTAAAGTTGCGTTTCCTAAGTTAGGTTGGAATGAAACTATATGGGAAGAGTCAAGTTATCACTACAAGGTTCCAACTACAGTCATCTAAGGCAATGTGGACTAAAGAAGATATTTGACTTGAAGTTGCGTTGGCCAAACGCACTTCAACACACCATCCAAGTTCTTGCCACTCGACAAAGATTCATGTTATTGCCCCAATGTTATCTAACTTGTTTTTGATAAGCTACGTTAGATACTTATTCAGCTCTGGGTTCTCGTCACAAAATCCGTAAACTAAGGCTCTGTACCACTTCTGTCACGACCGAACCCATTTATAACATGTGGGTCCACTTTTATCATAGAGTCGTCGGACCGCCCAGTGAGGACGACTCACTAAGGCCTACTACTCACTAGTTTAGGGTTTTCCTGTCATATGAAATATTGACATTCTAATACCTAATATATGCGGAAGCAATATTTAAAAATAAACCAGAGCTGACGTTCCTAATAATATATAAACATTTGTAGCATGTTTCCAAAATAACTATTTCAACTACGGTTTGGTCCAAGTTCGGCTTCACCGTCATCAAAATTATATACTGTCAAAAGATTTACATTCATATGCTAATGCATTGGCATAGGTTTCCCAAAATCAACGCTAGGGTCACCCATCCTCATCACGTTTCCCTTCATTCTCATCACCTGAAATATTACGTACGACTACGTTTTAAGCAATAGGCAGTAAGTTCAATTTATCATACTACAATGCCCATGAAATTATAAAACATCAATTCGTTTCAACATGAAATCACTCTTTAAAAAATTAAGCCTAATTAAGTTTGAAAAACCCAATTCACCCCACTCTTGTAGGTTACTATTAGGCCACAATTGTGTATCATGAGCTAGTAATTCCTATTTACGGGCTTAACATCCAGGAAGAAATCATGGCAACCAATTTCGGAAACTCGCTCGTTGAGGGTCAATCCACAAATAGATCGCCTATTTTTATGGAACAAATTATAATTAATTGAAAAAATAAAATTGAGAATATATGTTCAATCCGTATATTACGAATTGTGGAGAATTATACTTTGTGGTCCTACAAATCTCAACGATCCACAAGGTTGAAGGAAAAGATGAACCTAAACACGAATTCACCTTGGGATCAAAATGACTTCAAAATGCTCAATTCAAATTCTAAAGTTATGATGTCTTATATTGTGTATTACCCAATTGAATATATGGATTTCATCTTGGTGAATCGGCCAAGAAATATGGGATAGGTTAGAAGTGACTCTGAAGGAACTAGTCCAAGTTAAGGATCTAAAATTAACATCCAGTTTATAACTATATGAATTATTTATAATGAAAACGGATGAATCAATCACCAGAAAAAAAAAATGTTTAAAAGATTCACCGATATTATTAATGGTTTTGAAATCTCCTTGAAAGGGTTTACCCTAATAATGATTAGGTGAGAAATTTTGAGGTCTCACTAAAAGCATGGGAAGAAAGTCACGACATTCAATGAAGTAAGGACTCAATAGTCAAATTCTATATCTTAATGACTCTTGGCCCCTTATGACATAATGAGCTCATAACAAAAACAACATGCCTCAAGGGATGAGGAAAGAAGAAAAAGTATGGCATTGCCCGTCCCCTCCGTACATACAGAAGATGAATCGGATAGTGAATATAATTAATGGATAAATGGATTTTCTTAATCACTCGAAAATTCAACGATTCATGAAGCAGAAATGAGAGTAGGAAGACGAAATAAAAATAAACGAGCCTAGCAAGAAGCAACATCATATGTCTACACTAACTCGAAATGTAGGAAGCCGAGACATATGATAGCCGATTGTCCCTTTCTCAAAAAGAAAGAAAAGAAAGGAAAATGAAAAAGGGCAATGGTGGCATGACATGGGCGCAATGAAGGAATCGACTCAAAAAATGAAGCGGCCTAAGAACGTGCAAATCTTTGTTCATGGCTCATGGGGATGAAGATAAGGTAAAAAATCAATCATCTCAAATTTCTTTTGATGAATTGCAAGATATTTTGATAAACTTATAATTGAATTAAGAAAGTGAGGATTAAATATAGTCTACTTAAAAGATGATTACTTCCCTTTCAAAAAAAAATGAAGGACTTACAAATAGAACAATGAAGAAAAATTGGATGATTTGAAAAAATTAATTCATGTTTTGGAAGAACGGAGTTAAGAAAAATGTCACTCCAAAGGAATTTCAAAAAGAAAAAGACAAAACTTTAGATAATAAGTTAAATATTTGAAACAACACTCTACAAAATGTGGGAAAGAAAAGAAAAATTAGATGCTATCCTTGAAAAAAACAAAAAAGTTTACTTGATAAAACCGGACTTGGTTATAATCCTTTCAAGAAGAAACATTTCAAAATACAAAGGGCCCCTCAAGTAGAAAAACTACGAATCTCATATTTTTCTGTCATGAAAATAGGACCACATTGTAGTAGATGTTGTGCAATACAAAAACAAATGTTCCTCGAATGGCATGGGCCAAGAAGACCATGAGGACCAACCTCCAAGGACCCAAGATATTGGGTGGTACCTAAAGTGAAATGAATTAATTTGTGGTATGCTTTAAAGCTAAATCTATAAAGAATATTGTTACTTGGGATGCGGGTGCTCAAGGCACATAACGGGAAATAGATCCAATTCACATCTTAAAGCTAAAGGGATGGAGGTTCGTCACCTTCGGAGACAATGGCAAAGGAAAAATTATCGGAATAGGAAGTATTGGTAAGAACTCCTCCACCTCTATTGAAAATATATTACTTGTCAAAAGACTCAAACACAATCTTTTGAGCATTAGTCAACTTTGTGACAAAGGATGCAAGGTTGTATTTAAATCCTCCAAATGTGATGTAAAAGACAAAAAATAACAAAACAATTCTCATTGGACATAGGCAATGCAATATTTACATGTTCGATTTAAATGATATATCTTCTTGTGAAATCGAATGCCTTGCCACTGTGAATAGTGATGAAAGTTGGTTGTGACAGAGAAAACCTAGTCACATTAGTATGAGTATTCTTGAAAAAGTTTCAAAACATGATTTAGTAAAAGAACTTTCAAAAAGTCATATTTGAAAAGACAGATTTGTAATGCTTGTCAAATGGGGAAGCAAAACAAGAATTTCTTTTAAACACAAAATCATGCTTCAATACTAC
>CM018899.1:10952618-10957618 GCA_009663005.1 Actinidia chinensis
TTTCTTTAAGCCTTCTTATTTTGTTTTATCTCTAAAACTTAAGTTGAAAGTCTTGTGACTTTGGCTAAAGTTGATTAAGAGAAACAAGTTACAGATGTTATATAACTGTTAGGCTGAAAGTTCATATCATAGAAATTAATTTTTGGTAAGAACTAAGGTCATTGCTTTGTTTAATACTTAAAGAAGACAACCTTGTGGTTGATCCTCCTTGAAAAGTTGGTAAGACCTCTCATCTCATTGAGTTGTTTTAACTTGTTAAATCACATGCACAATTTTAGTTGTTTTCAAGTTAAGTTTTTTTTTTTTGTGTGTGGCTACCATTGTTTTTATTTTCTATTTATTTTTTAAGTTTTTAAACCACCCTATTCACACCCCTTTAGACTTACTTCTGGGCCACAATTGTATCAGAGCAAGGTCCCCTTGGGAAAAGAGTTACCATCTTGGGTAAAGATCACAATGTGGCAATATAGTTTGTACTTCAATTGGCTGAAGGCCAATCTACCACATAGGCCGCCAATCTAAAATGGGCCACGCCTCTTTGATGGCAACTACTTTACTTATTGGAAAACCAATGAGGATATACATTCAAGTCCACTTGCTATGAGCTTTGGATGTTTTGTCATTGTCATGGACCAAAAGTTCCCACTAAAATGATTGGTGGAATACTTGTCCCTAAAAAGGAAGAAGATAGATGAATATGATTTCAACTTCTTCAACTTACTTCTAAGGCAATGAATTTATTTATTGTGCTTTGACCCTAATAAATTTAATAGAATCTCCATTGAGACTGCAAAGGAGATATGGGATAAGCTTGAGAATACTCCATAGGGTACTAATCAGGTAAAGAGTCTAAAATAGCCATGTTTAGTTCATAGTTACTGAACTTTTCAAAATGAACCAAGAAGAGAACATCACTGAAATGTTCACAGTTCCTGACATAATCACTCTTTAAAAATCTCTTGGTAAGACATATACTAATACTGAAAATGTTAGAAAAATCCTTAGATCCTTCCCAAAGCTTGGGAGCCTAAAGTGACACCATTTAGGAGGCAACACTGAATATGATGTCCTTTGGATGAGTGAAATGGGATCTCTTATGACCCAGGAACTCAACATCAAGGTTGATGATGAGGAGACAACGAAAGAGGTGCATAGCCTTCAATTCCAAATTGAAGAAGAAGAGAGTGAAGATAGTAGTGATGGTGACATTGCCTTGATCCACTAGAAAGTTCAGAAATTCATGAAACAAGAAGGATGAAAAGAGCAAATATTTCACAAGAAGGAAGGAGGGTGAAAAGACTTCACAAGGAGGGATTCATATGTTTAATGAGTGTTAACAAGACTGGACATTTTAGACCTGAATGTCCTAACCTCTCCTAATTTTGTCTAAAAGGAAAGAAAATAAGAAAGCAATGGTTGCAGGCATGGGGTGAGAGTGACCTTAGTTCTGAGGAAATGAAAAGAGGAAAATGAGGTTGCAAACTTCTGTCTCATGGCCAAAAAGACTCGGATGAGAGGTATATGATTCTCCAAAGACTCTTTCACTTTTGATGAACTACTTTTAGCTTTTGAAGACTTACATTCAGAATTTAAAAATTAGGTTCAAAGAATAGCAATGGGTGTAAAAGAATACGAATGTAAACTTGATTAATGAAAAATGAAAAGCTAACTCTGATCTAAATGATAAAAAGGATTCTAAACTGATAATCAAATTTAACTTAAAAGAAAAGACAACTTGCCTGGAAATAAAAAATGTTGATTTAAAATCTATTTTGTCAAAATCACATGGGTTAGTAAACTTTAGATAAAATTTTATCATAACAAATTGTTTCATTTGACAAATCTGAACTAGGATATAATGAAGAAGTGACAAAAACAACCCACTATAATGATTTATTTCTTAAAAGAGAACAAGTCAAAAATATGTGAATAAATATAGAAACAGCATTAAACTTTCAACAAGTTAAAAATAAACAAAAATGTATTTCAGCATAGAAGAAACTCAACATGCGTATATACTCACCATACTGCATGTTCATAGAACTAACACATTAGACCTCAAAGTTAACATGTTTCAGCATGTTACACATCAAAATAGAATGTCATTTTCAGATAAAAATATTAAAATATTTGCCACATTACATTAGTATTCATCGCATATGCATTATTAACAACTTCATATAAGCTACACAAATATTTTCATAGACCCTATACATAAAATAGATGTTATAAGATATTTATTTTATATATTTCATTTTGTGGCCTACAAGGGACCAAGCACAACACTGTTTTAAAAAAGAATTAATTTTAAAAAATGGATTTGGGTTGAAAAGTTAACTAACCAAATTGGACCCAAGTAGATTGGGAACCAAAAGATCAAGCTTTTGATTTGGTTTTGTTTGTGTAGGTGTGCTTGAAAGTCTAGATTCGAATCAAATAGATTGGTTGATTTGGATAGTGCTTATTCAAGGCACAGATGAAGTGGTGATACTTCAAAATTCACAAATTGTTTATTACCACAAGGAATGAAGGGTATGTAACTTTTGCTAATAATCAAAAGGTAAAATTATAGAGTGGCACCTAAGTATGCATCTAACTCTCTTATAGAAAATGAAAATGTTTATTGTTGATGGTTTGAAGCATAATTTACATTAGCATTTAGCCAACTTTGTTGTGAATAAGGGTTATTAAGTATTTTGATAAGATCATGTTAGTTAAAAACTAAAACATTGAAGTGTTTTTCTGCTATAACTAATTCTAATACTTTATGGCATAGAAGATTAGCCAAACATCATGTTTAGTATTTGCTTATGTGCTAGATTTCAATCATGTCCAAAAGGATCACATTCTCATTAGATGTAATAATACTAGTGCCATAAATATTTTAAAAATATATATATATTCTCACGAACAAAGTATATTGAAATTAGACACCACTTTATTCGTGATCATATTCAAAAAGGAGACGTAGGACTAATTAGATACCACTTTATTCGTGATCATATTCAAAAAGGAGATGTAGGACTAAAGTTTATAAGTACTAATTTTTTATGGGCGACATCTTCACGAAACCACTCCAAGAGGATCGTTTCTGCACCATTCGTAGAGAACTTGGTATTGTAGACCTACAGACATTGCATAATATTTCAGTTATTTATTTATTTTTTATAAATAATCTATATTCTGAATAAAATACCTTATTTAAGCTTTTGGACGGATTATCTTAAGACTTTTCTGGATTTCGAGCAAGAGGCTCTCGTGTTACTCACAAAAATGGTTTGTGTTCATCTCTAGTTCTGAATATCTCTTTCCCAGATCATTAGCATATGAATATACAAGTTTTTTTAGCTCTTTATTCTCTTGCTAAAAAATCAAAACTTGAGTCTTTAGCGCTTGAACTTCATTCTCTCGAACATGTAGACGTCGAGCCATATTTAAAACAGAAGAAGCACCCTGAATACTCAATGTCATGAAGTCATTAATGGTTTCGGCATCAGTCTTATTCGCTAATAACTTTTTCTCTCGTGGAGTAATTATGCCTCTAGCTACTGATGAAGCAATTGCATCATCTAGCATCATAGAGTCATTAGTCATGAGAGGACCTTTTTGAGATATGAATGATGGGTGCCAAATTTTTGGTTGTGCATCAGGCACAATATTCAGATCAAAATTATTTTGAGAAGAAGAAACCATTTTGAAAAACTAAGGAAAGAAGTGGGCTGGATTCGTCATAGTTCAGACCGAACCGGAATTGAACCGTCAAAGCACCGGTTCAACGCGTTCACTGCAGTTCAACCACGGTTCAACCGTGAATTTATTAATTAATAATAATAAAATTATATTTTATTACACAATAAATAAAAAAAATATTTTTTTTACCCATTCATAGTAAAAAAGTAATCATAGTAAAAAACTATAAAAAATTAAAAATTTTTAATTCAAAAATTTTGCGAAGGTCAAACGTAAAAATTAAAACTTGTAATTTTCTGTTAAAAAATCGGCCGGTTCAACCAGTTAAAACCGGGACGGTCGATAAAAAACCGGCCGGTTCAATTTGGGTTCGCTTGCAATTTTCGGTTAAAATAGTTGTACCGAACCGGTTTAGCGCCCGGTTTTTGCGTTTCGGTTGAAACCGGCTGGTTCGGTCCGGTTTTTTAATAACTATGGTAGCAGTAAATAAAATGTCATTCAAGGAATCTGAAGTTTGAAGTGAAAGAAGAAGAGACTATTTTTAGGGATCTAGGAAAGAGAAAGGTTTCTTCTAGACAAATATGGTCTAAAAGCGTCTTCTGAGCACATCAGCGCTACTTATACTAACAATAATATTTTTTACTTTCAAACTTTCACCTTCACCCTTCTCGAAATTCCGAATTCACTCAAATATCTTTCCACGAGTACTCGCTCACATGCGTCATCTGTAGATATGGTTAAGCCTATAATCTGGAACTTATACTTAATCTGAGGTGGTATTTTTTATATTTTGCGTTTTGAGTAAGGGGGAGCAATACTCTTTCATATTTGATTTAATTCATTAATTATGTTTTGACATAAAATTTGCTCTTGCCTGCCAAAATATATTTTATGAATTGTTGAAGATTAAGTTTTTTTGTGTGTATTTTTTTTTTGGGTAACATATGTTGGGGGAGCTTTATTTTCATATTTTTAACATTGATAAAAGGGGGAAAAATCTTTCAACATTAATGAATTTTGTTTTGCACTCTTGCTACCATAGTTGCATATCTTAAGGGGGAACTATGCTATTTGTAGTCGTTATTTCTTGTGTTTATTGAAACTTTAACTGAAAAATATTTTTAAAATTTTTTTTATACCTTTTTGATGTTGTCAAAAAGGGGGAGAAAAATGAGGTATTGAAATATTTTAAATGACCTTCAAAGGTTATTTTCTTAAGATCTTGTCATCGTCAAAAATGGGAGAAAAATGTTAATATGAGATTTAAATAAATGTTTCTTTGGATGTGTCTTGTTTTGATGTTAACAAAA
>CM018899.1:11007618-11010118 GCA_009663005.1 Actinidia chinensis
TCAAAAATCTTACTCAAACGAGCCCTCAGCCCGAGTGAAAGGTCGGCGCGTCAGCTCTAACGCGCCCCACGCGCATCCGGCGAGGAAGATGACTGATTTCATTCACGGCACCCCGCGCCCCCACGACGCCCCCACGCGCCAAGAGATGCTTCTGCCGTGTCAAGAAGAAAAAAAACATTGAAAGACAAGGAAACATAATCATGAAAGGAAAGAAAAGAAAAAAAAAGCAATGATTTGTCTTTTGACATGATATGTTGGTGGCGTGAGAATATTTTTCAAAAATGCACCAACTTTGACCAGCCGTTGACTGGTCAAACGAAAGCGTTGACCATCACGCCAAGCCGTTGACCACCAGCCGCATTGACTAGACCGCGTTGACCAGCCGCGTTGACCAGTCAACCCCGTTGACTGTTACCGGGCACCGAAAATGGAAAATTACACTTTTTTCCCTGACTTTTCCTGATATTTTCAATTTGGTCCCGAAGTTTTGGGAAATTGCAGTTTGGTCCCGAACTTTGGAATTGCAATTGTATGTCCCTGGAAAAATTTGAAAATTTCAATTTAGTCCCTGAAGTTCTGATTTGAATCAATTTGGGGCCCAAAAGTGTCTGATTTTGCCATAAAAGCCCTGTCTGAGTTTTTCTCGCATTCCGAATTCATCCCGCTATGTCGGTTTTCGAAGATTTTGCGTCCAGTTTGGAGAAGTCAAGAAGGCAGAGTGATTTTAGAGCCTGATCAGCTTTCCAGATGCGGATACGCCCCAGGAAAACCAAGGATGAGGAATGAGATAACAGGAAATGATTGGGCATATCAGAAATGCATTGAGACGAGGTGTTCCATCATGTAAGCACAGATGAGACGAGTTGTTCAGATCAGACAATGCATTGGACACTAGGTGGTTCCCAATGTAGCAAACGATGATACGAGGCTCATGGGTTTGTGGGACCAAGTTGAAGAAGATGTCCAGGGATAATACATCTCAAACAAAGCCTTATGAGAGCTTGTGTTGAAGCTTCAGAGGGGACTACAGTGCTGCACAACGAGCGAGTTCCCAGAGAAAGGCCACAGGATAAGGTCAGAGATAGGCCAGAGAAGAGTCTCGAGAGGTCAAAAGGAGGCTAGAGAAGGGTCAAGCAGATATGGCGGAGGGCAGAATCCAGAGGTCGCACTTTAGTGCTTTTATTCTGCGACCAGAGGGCACAAGAAGAATTGTCCAAGGAACAAGCACCATATCATGTCCTTCATAGGCAGAGCAACAAAGCAATGATGGACTGTGGTGAGAGTGATGTTCTCCTAGCATGCATCGACAGATGAGAGTCCCCGATGGATTTTCTGATTCGGAATTGCTTACCACTTGTGCGAGACCGAGGTTTTTCTCTACACATGTAGCTGCGAGGGACTTGTTCGGATGGCTTAACAATGCGATTGTTGGCAAAGGACAGTCCGGTTCCGCAATGGTAGATGGAGATCCATGAAGGTGACCGGAGGTAAGGCATGATTCATTAAGATCAGGAGTCGAAGGACTAAGCTTTGAAGCTAGTGGTACGAACACTCATAGTTCCAAGGAAACCAGGATAGCTGCAGGAGAAGGAAGACTAGAAGGCTATACACTGAGGGAGATGTCGACAGGAAGAGCTCCTTTCCGACATAGTCCAGTGGTATATCAAGATGGATGGACAAGAAGCACCGTTGCACAGCGGCACGCAAAGCAGCGGCAGGATACCAGAAGGATGATACTTGAAGATCAGATTGGTACAGTAGCGCAAGATATGCTTTGGGATACGTGCGAATTCGGCATACCTAGAAGGTGCAACCAGTGCAGGATTCCATGAAAGGGAAAAGCTCAGAGAGAGAGACAGAGTAGATGTAAGCAGCGACAGTCGTGACGGCGGCCGGAACGAATCTCTTTCGCCAAGTAAGTGATGGTGAATCTCTCTCAGTTGTGCCACATGGAGGAGAGTGATGGAATCACGATGACTTGCAAAGCGACTTACTTTGGCAGCTGCCCCCGTGGGGGGAGCAAGCACCTAGGTGAGAATGTGGCAGGCACTTCATGTTGGAAGTGCATTCACTTCAGTGGGAAGTGAATTTGCCCACGGTTTGGGTAACGTAGCGCGATACTGTCTTTGTAGATCTTACGGGGGAGCTGGACTAGAAGTTTGTCAGGGATGGATACTTGATCTAATGCCGAGTAACCCTCCAATGGCTGGGGGGGCAGATTTGTTGGAGTCCGCCCAAATGGGCCCACCACTATTGGCAAGCCCAAGCCCAACTCATGCTATGTTTGATGATTCCTTCTTGTCTGCGAATGAAGGTCTTCATTTGCTGCTGCAGGCCAAGTTGAAGAAGGAATTAGAGAAGCTGTTGAACAGCTCCTGTCACAGATGCTGCACCCAAATTCTCAAATGGAGGCAGTATGAGCTCAGGCCATAACAAAAAAAAAAAAAAAACAAAGCCTCATATTCTCTTCTCCATGGCCTATAAATTCAAAGGATTGTCA
>CM018899.1:11015118-11027618 GCA_009663005.1 Actinidia chinensis
TCTCAGTGACATTAATAATAAGATTAGTTTCACACTACATTTTTCCTAACACGATCCAGCCTTTTTTTTTTTTTTTTTTCATTGTGACCTCATCATTAGTGCTTCTGCATTTGCCCCCGGCTGAACTTAGCAGACATGCGGTTGAGTTGGAGAAGAGAGTGTCCACTTACAAGCGGGTGGGAGAAGGAAGGTAAGAAGGGTTGTGGATCTTTCTCCATTTATTATTTTTTCCTTTTTACTTCTTGCATTAATATATAATAGAAAGAGAGACTTCATATGGCTTGGACAAAATATTGTATTAAAAAGGGATTAGCTTGAAAAATTAGAATGACGTCTTTTGCTTGAGTGGAACTTGAGTTGTGCCTATGAAACACATCTTATTCTTCTTATAAAACAAAAAAAATTTACTCAATTTTCTAATCTACAGAAATAACCCCCAAAAGGGTCTAACATTTGTTATCATTATGAATGTTACTGGGAGAAATCTTCCGTCTTTATTGGTGAAATATAGATGAATATGTTACTGAGCACCTGCAGTACAACAGGAAGATTGTTCTCTACTGTTCGTGTATTTTTTTTAAGCTGCGTGAGTGAAGTGGAAGTACAACCAGGAAATTTATAATTTTCTCATTGCAAATGTTCAAATACAAAACTGGGTTTGGAAGAAAGGTATATTTTTATTTGCATGAATGGGTCTCAACATTTTCCAGTTTTGGTCAACTCGAAACTACATATCTATTGGTTGGTCTTGACTCGTTAGGTGGATAATGAGGTTTGGTACTCTATTATGACATGAAGGTATTACTATAAACGATAAAGATGGATATGCTATTTGTTGTGACCTATTGACTTCATGATATTTTGTGAAAGATCTCTTTTAAAAGCTCCAATGAAATGTCTGAATTAGTATGCCTATGTTGGAGCATCATTATTCGTTGCTTAAAAGTAGATTGTCTCTTCTATTTGAAGAACTGTATGCTTTCCTGGTGCCTTGAAATTCTCTTCCAAATCATCCATCTCCATTCATTTGGGAAGATATTAGTGGTTGCATATTTCCCCAACCGTGAAGCAAATATTAAAGGTCGATCTACGTTAATCACAAGGTTCACTAATATTGACTAAATATTTGTTGCCAAGCTGGTGAAAATTTTGCAAAATAGACGATAGATCTTCTCCAGAAGTAAATATGATAAATTAAATGTTCTGCAGCTCTTGAAACTAATGTATGCGCTGATGCCTCAATGTGTGCTTGTCCATATTGTCCATCTTCCTGCATTTAGGAGGAGCAATGTGTTCGTAAAATACCTCATTATAGGAGCTGCATAATGAATACCCTAGTAATTAGTTTCTAAGTTCACTATATATACTACCTTCACTTCTTGCAGCGTCATTCCGAATTTGAATTGGTCTTTCTTATGTCATGTGGACACAGATTTTCATGTGATGTGGATTAGCTGTCTTCTATTCTTCTTGTTTAATATTAGTGTCTTTACATTACTTTATATTTTGTAGGCCAACCCATCTATACATCTGATTCAATTTTTGTTTTCCAAGATGCGTAAATTCACCGCCAATTAGCTGGGGTGGTTAGGACTCCTGAACCTCACCAAGAGGTCAGAAGTCAAGAAATTTGAGCCTTGCTATGAGAGGCAAGGCTTCTGTCACACAAGGCATTGTCCTTGCCAAGTCAAGACTGGAAGTTGATCCCCATGTTTCAGTGACATTTATGTTTTACTTAATGCTGGTAATCAATTGTTACACGCTAATTGAGAGCTGTTGCATTTAGTTCTCTTTATTTTATTTTTTCTATTATTTCTTGTTGTTGTAATCTCTATTACAGGAACGAATTCAACGGGCCGCAGATCTAAATCTCTTCGGGCAATCTGGCCTTACTATTTATCCATTGCAGATGAATTCCGAAACCTCCAGTCCAAGAACTGAAAACTAACAAAGGTAATTTGTTTTGTCAGCAAACTGCATTATGTAGTTCATTATATGCTTTTGATGGTGGAGCTGTTGACTTCTTTGAACATGGCTTGCACACTCAACCAGCTTGGTAGCTTCACAAACATAACTCTGGCTTTGCTCTAATTTTATTTTAATCTATCTGAAACAAAAGTCATGTAGAGCATTGAATCACCTTTGGATATTGTTTTAGGTCAATTACCAACCAAGTCCTCGGTATTTCAAATTGAAATATGTTGCAACCTTCTTCTATTAGAATAACAAAGGTGTAAGGATCTGCAGATAATAGAGGAGTGAAGGCGCAAGATTAACATATATCAATTGTCGAACATCTGTAATAAAATCATAGTTTTTGGATTTCGCACCAAATTATTCTCAAAGTTTTTATAGGTCAGTCAACTTTTATCTCCTTCTGGTTTTTCCTTGTAGCACTTTACTCCCTTATGGTCAAAGAATCGGCCCAGGTATTTTTTCCATCGTAAGTAAATATTCATCCAAAAATGGCATAAATAAGAGACGAGAACGCCCTCCAAAAATGTTAGGTTCATTATGTATATCTATGTGTATGATGGTTATTTACTTTCATACTTAATGAAAACGTAATTATTCAATTAGTCCAAAACCATAAGGGTTTACATGGTATTTTTGAACCACTGAGGTAAAATGCTAAAGACTAGCACAAGGGGATAAAGTGGAATTTGCTCGAGAATCTTGATTTGTCACTACATTTTCATTTTTTACGTAACATAGCTCGGTACTCAGCCTCCGCACTAGACCTCGCAGCTACCGTTTACTTCTTATTCTTCCAAGTGATAAGATTATCACCTAGAAAAGTACAGTACCTAGTAGTAGACCTCCTGTCTGATGGAGACTCCGCCCAATCAACATTAGTGAACACCTCAATACGTAGATGACTGTGTATCCCATTAAACCAAACCAGACCTGAGCATGTGCCTGAGGTTATCTATAATCCTCAAAGTTGCCTCCATGTAAGTCAAGCAAAGAGATGACCTAAACTGTCTGACCATGCTCGATGCAAATGCAATATCTGGACGTGTAATGGTGAGTTAGTTCAACTTCCCCACACAACTCCTGAGTAAACTGTATGGAACTCGACAATAACTCATCTTGATCCATACACAACTTCACATTAGGATCCATAGGCAACTCTACTGGCTTGGCCCCCATCAAGGCAGTGTCCTCCAAAATGTCTGACACATACTTCCGTTGGGACAGACTAATCCCCTTCTTTGACGGCCAGTCTCCATACCTAAACAATATCGAAAGTTGATCCAATTTTTTCGGTTGTGGTGAACCTGTCCGGAAGGAAGACAAGTTTTCAAACTACAATAGCGTAAGTGTCATCTCCAGTGATGCATAATCTCATCAACATACATAATCAGTAGAGTCCTCCCCCTCTTTGTCATACTAAAAAATATTGAATGATTATCCTGACAATGACGCATACCAAACCGCTGAATTGCATCGCTAAACTTCCCGAACTTGTTTCTTGGAGATTGCTTAAGGCCATACAGAGCCTTACGAAGACATAAAGAAACATTAAACTGGGTCTTTATTTCATTATAAAAGGATTTAAAGATAGAATACAACCTTGACCGATCCTTCATAAGGTAAATATAAGTGACTCAACTAAAATCATCAATAAAAATAACGAAATAATGAAAACCTAAAATGGAGGGAACCCAAATGGGTCCCCAGACATCTGAATGAAATAACCTAAATGGACTCGATATATGCCGCTTGACACGGGGAGGGAAATACACACGATGATGTTTACTAAACTTACATATATCACATGGTAGAGATTGAATTAACTGAAACGCGAGGACCATCTTCTTCAAATTCGGAAGAGATGGATGACCAAGACGACAATGGAGAGAGCCACCGAGGAAGGTCTACATCAAAGTAATATAATCCACCCCGTTTAGACCCACCACCAATCTTCTTCCCCAGTCTGGAGATCCTGAAAGACATAATGAGTAGGAAAAAAAGTGAATGAACAGTTCAAAGACTGGGTAAGTTTGTTGACATATAAAAGATCTTCTCAGTGGAGGAGAATGATGCGGAACAAAAATGTACATTATTATTTATTGATTCTTGTATTTTATAATTTTATAATTTTATAATTTTATAATTTTTTTATTTTAAGTTAATTAGAATTTTATTTGATTTAAGTCATTTTGCCTATTGAACCTAATTAGTAGTAGCCCATTGAGCCTATTTTATTTCTTAATATTTTTAGGATTTAGTATTTTTAGGGTTGTGTTATTTTCTCTATTTAAAGAGAGTTTTAATTACAATTGAAAGACAGATTATGATTATGAATAAAGAGAAAAACGATTGTTTTTTTCTTCCTCTCCAACCTTTGATTCTGGTGGATGCCCAACTTTCCCCCTCCCTTTCTTTTTTGATTCTGGTGGATGCCAAACTTCGTCCTCCTCTTCTACATTCTTGTTCCAATTATCTACTTTTGATATTGATTGATCGTAGGGCTTTAATTTTATTGTTGTCCTGCGTTAGCGAGAAGGTCCACTAGAGGCAGCCAAAGCAGAGCGATCGGTATGTGATGGAGCAATGGGCGACAAAGAATCCTGGCGAATACGATTGAACACCTCACTGAGAGAGGGACGCTCTTTAGTTCCGAGGATCTGTGATTGAACCCCATCAAACGAGGACGGGAGATCAGACAAAACGAGCAAGGCACATAGACCTGCGCTGCTGCCTCATCGCAGAAATATCCGAAGTAATGGGCTCACTCATGGCAATCTTCTCACAGATATTGCGAAACTTCCCGTAGAAGGCCTCTAGTGGAAAATCATCATGGGAGAGAGTAAGGCAGAAGACCTCTGGTGGAAAAATCATCATGGGAGAGTAAGAAGAAGACCCGATGTAGATCATAAATACGGTGCAAGTTATCAATGCCGGAGAACATCTCCTTTGCCCGATCCCACACCTGTTTGGCCATATCCAAACAAACCAAACTACTACTAACCGAAGAGTCCATACTATTCCACATCCGAATACGAATCTGAGTATCTTCTTTCTCCCAAGCTGCAAGGGAGGGATCCTTTGAACCCGGGGGAGCATCACTAATATACTTAGTCTGCCCTTTCGCTAGCCAATACACCTCAACTGATTTGGCCCAGGGGGATAATTACTCACATTGAGTCGAATAGCAGTAATAGATATAAAGTTAGCACCCCAAGCAGAACCAAGAACAAGACCAGAACCAGAACCAGAACTATAACGAACAGTACCAAAAACAGCGGATCCATCCAGGGATTTCATATCCATAGCAACAAATCAACAAGCAAGGCAAACAACTAATAACCAAGAAATGATAACCAATATGGGTGCTAAAACAATAACGAACGAACAAACAAGCGTAACGAGATCAGCAACAAACTAAATCATACCAAGTAATTGGGCAACGAGCCACAATCAAACATCGGAGCCGATACGATTCTCCGAGAGTACTCAAACGGCAACGCAAGAGACGAACATGGTGAATAAAACCATCAAAGCACGAGGGCAGCAATAGGGAAACAGCAGGCGACCCAGCAATGACACCTCAACAACGACAAACACAAAAAAAGGTTGTCGAATAATCGAACCATGCGAGAACAGGCGACCCCTAAGGGCTGATCGATTGGGTTAGGCGACCTCTAAGGATTGATCAATTGGGTCAGGCGACCCCTAAGGACTTCTAAGGACCAATCAATTACGTTGGTAATTGGTCGATTGGGCAAGGGTAGGGAAAGATCGCAGGGTCTATAATGGCTGGCGATGGTGGTTTGGCTATCAATTGGCAATCGCAGGGTGGCTATTGACTCGGCTGAAATCACTGTAGCTGTCGAAGGAGGCTAGGGTGGCTGTAGAGGTTGTCGCAGGATGTGATTGATCATGCGATGGTGGTGGGTGATGGCGGACGATTGGTGACTAAGTTAGGGCACCAAAGAAAGCCCCGCTCTGATACCATGTAGATTGGAAAAATGAGATTAAGGTTCAGATTAACCCTAATACACACATATAATGGTATATATATGTATAGAGAAACTATAGAGAAAATCAGATTACATATGCACCCATCTAATAACTCACCACACACCACACACCTAGCTACTTACTACATCCATTATTTTATACTCCTACAACCCACATATATTTTCTTAGCAGACATATTGAATGTAAAAATGTAGCATAAATTTGTCCCCAAAAGTTTTCCCTCATCTCTCATTTGCAATTAAATGAAACATCTTTGTATTCTGTCCGCTTTCCTTTAACCACAAGGCTTGATCTCCAAAACAACTCTCTATAAGACCTCCACGAATTTCCTGCAATCAGTTTCCTTTCGTTTACCTCTTCCAAAATAACATCTCTTTCTTCCTTTACCTATTTGTCATTTGAGGCAATCATGCTAGTGTAATTCATGCATCATGAATGTTGCTGCCAAACTGTTATCGTTCCTTTTATGGGTTCTCATGTCTCAAATTTGAATTGATTGTTTTTCTTTTTTGGTGGCTCACGCAACGATTTATAGTAGTGTGAACAATCTGTATTTGGTCCTTAATTATTATTGCATAGGGACAAGGGAAAAAGGAAGAATATGTGACGTTTCATAAAGTAAATTTCACCATTTTCAAAATGGTTCTTACCTAATCCTAAACACTATGCAAACCTATTCTTCATCATGCTCATGATTCATCTTTTATCCCCCAACCTTGTTGCTATTAATTTTAGCAAGAGTTTCATCTTTGCTTGAGTTTCAAACTATGTTCCACGGGCCCGTCTATTTTCACAAAATACCCTCATCCGATGGATAAGACATGGGTATGTGTGTGGGATATGTGTTCCACATGTGTACCTAATTCAGATACTTGGACCCTCTAAATTTTATGATATTTGAAAAAAAAGAAGCTCACATTAATTAGAAAATCAACACTTAGCTTTTCACATGGATGGAATATAGAAATTTCATATTTTTCCTTGATTTCATATAATTTCAAGTTTATTTCTAAATAATTTATGACATTATCAAAGAGTATTATGCAATATAATGTAAATAAGTGTTCAGGGCATATTCTTGTACCCATATCCAATATCCTAAGATTTATGTTTAAAAAGGCATGATGCTTTGATACGCACCCATATCCAATCCTTACCCGAGTCCATGTAACCTAGGTTTCAAGGGATTGTTTCCAAGGAAGATGTACCATCTTGGACACTTTCTGTAACTATGTTCTTAACACAAATTGCAGGAACCTGGGAGTGGGAATAATTTTCGAAACGAGTCCAAGAATTGTGGGTTCCTTCTTTGAAAGTTATTTCCTAGAATGCCTGTGTTGCTATTGCATCCTTCAATGATACTAAACTAATTTGCTTTCTCTCTTCTAGCAGTTGGAAGACCGTAAAAAGATCTCTCAGCTAGTGCATGGTACTGTGATATCTCCTTTTTTGCTCAGTCCATTAACTCCTGTAGGATTGATTACCTTTTGCCACCGAAGTATTTGATCTTGTGCTACATCAATGGAAAGGTTTGCAGCTTTCCCTAGGATCCGATTTGAAGCCGATATTGCATTAACAGTTGAAGATGTTCTCAAATGCTGGTCCATTTTGGTTGTCTTCGAGCTGCGTTTTGTTTTCAGATGTTGGCCCATTGTTTGATCAGCTTAATTGTATGCTTATAGTCCAGTAGTCTAATATGCTCAGATAACTTGTTTTGTTCTTTCTTTGACAGGGTTGTAAGATGGATCTATGTATATACTGTTACTATTTTGTATTATTGAAGTTCTCTTTTATGCCACACAAAAGAAAGAAAAAGGCTTATGTTTCGTTAGATCCTGTGTTTGGTTTGGAGTTACCTTCGGATAGGATTGGACTAACCAGTTTTTTTTTTTTTTACAATTGGTACGAGGGGATAGAAAAAGGAGAAGTTGCACTTTGCAGTGGTAAAACTCGAACCTAAGCATTAATCTTCGCAAGTGGAGCACCTTAACCACAGCATCAACCCCCTGATCTTAAACTAACCGGTCCTTTTCATGCCTGTATAATGATATTGACGTCTATGTAGTAATTTCCATGAATGTCCAATTTTTCTATGCCCTATTTACCTGCCTTCTCTCTAAATTATCTCCTAACCTTTCTTGTGTAACTGTGTTTATATTAAAAGTTTTTTAACAAACAAATTATATGGTGTTAGTCACCTCATGGAGCGAAAACATTTCCACTTCGACTTGCTTAAAAGCGTATTTATATATATATATAAAGTTTGTAAAACCATTTCTAAAATGTTAATGCTTGCAAATGTTTTAACATTTTTTGTGTGTCCATGTATATAAAAGTGAGATCAATTTAGTTTGTTAAATACTTGGCGAGCAAGTGAGTACATAGATAACCCATTGCACTAGCTAAATAATAAACTATAAATTAGCTACACCCAATTATTTCCTCGCTTATGGAACACTTATCAAACACGCTCTCTCTCTCTCTTCTCACTCTTTCTCTCTCTTCCTTGATAAAGTAATGTCTATAATTAGCCAACACTCTAGTATTTGATAGTTTTAACTTATCTTTTAATATCTCTATTGGAGCCAAAAAATTATAAAAACATCTGCTTAACAATTAACGTCTAACATTTAGCAATGAATGAAGATGTTTTAACTAGGCTGTCTAGAACTTCACAAAGATTAATCAACGAGCACAGACCATCCCCACTCCATATATATCGGTAATTATCGGACCCAAACTCTAGAATAAACCTTAAAGAAATAAAAAATAAAAAATCACTATTCATCCATCCCTTCAAAACTAAACAGAAACCTCCCATATGAATGAAATCATTTGTAATTGTTTGTTACTCATTGGCTTTTTTTTTTTAGAAAAAAAAAACGATTTGTTTAGTCACTCACATGTTGTAGTCTCTGTTATCTGGTTTCACAAAATATGTTGTTGATATAAGCAATATCTTGAAAATAAAATATTTTTTGGGAATAAAAATAATTTTTTTTTTGAATTATATAAAAAATTTTACATTTGGGTACTCCTCACATTAAGTGAAACTAAAAAACATAAAATTTTGATTGAACTAAAAAAAAAAGCTTGAAAATCAAGAAACCCAACAAATCAAAAAAACTACTGGTCCCAACTGGTGTTGGTTATATCCCTGCGTGCTCGTGCATTGCTCTGAAACACATTCGTGGTCGACATGGCGTGAGAACTCGGCATCCTAGGTCTTCTTCACTTCCAATGCCGCGTTTCTCACTCTCATTAAATTTTTAACAATCCCCCCATTAATAAAATTGGAAAGCAAATCAACGTAGAGTACAACGCTGACTAGAGAGAGACAATGGATAATTCTTGCATATAGGTAGTTTTTGGCCTTGAACCTTTCCTTGTGAGAGCCTATTCAATTTACTAGAAGACCAATGGATGATAGACATCAGACATGAACTTCTCCTGACGCAGTTCAGTTCTCACTATTTGGTCCATTTTGGCTATGGAACACTTTTCTTGGTTCTGCAAGTATTTTCTCAAAAAATTTGCCGTTTCAAATTCTCAAAGAAGCGGATCCACTTTATGCTCGTAGGTAACTTCTTATCATGGGTATTTTATTATACCCAGCAAGGTTCACATGTGCAAAGAGTTATAAAAGCTAACGCTTAACCTTATCTATAATCACTTTGCATCATAGAAACGGGTAGGAGTTCTTTAACTCCATAGTGATTATCTTAGATATACACAAGCAGATTATCCCATTGACTTATATTTTTTTGGAATCCTCCAGTCAATTAGGTTTGGTTTTCCTTCACGACACATTTTGTTTCACAGACTTTAAACCCATTCATTTGATGCTTGATCAACTAACTTTCGGAGTAATCTTTTCGTAAGCGGATCCACAATATTGTTCTTTGACCTCCGTAGTTAATAGCGACAACTCCAATTGAGAACAGTTACCTAATTATATTATATCTACGACGAATATGTTTAGACTTACCATTGTACATATTACTTTATGCCTACCAATCGCAGATTGACTATCACAATTGATGGTAATCACAGGCACAGGGTTCAACCGTCTAAGAATATACTCCAGAAATTGGTGTACGCACTCGGCCTCTTCAACTGCCTTATCTAGAGCAATGAACTCTAATTTCATCGTAAAACATGCAATGGACATCTGTTTGGAAGATTTTCAAGACACTATCACACTACCAAGCATGTATCCACTCGTGAATTTCAACTCTTTCATGTCTGATATCTAGTTTGCATCGCAATATCCTTCTACTACTATTGGATATCTAATGTAATGTAATCCAAATCACGAGTATACCTCAAATAGCGTAGTAACCTTACTATTGCCTTCCGGTGATCATTTTCTGAATTATTCGTGTACCTACTTAGTCTGTTCACAGAGTAGGCTATATCGAGTCTTGTACAACTCATCAAATATATCAAACTTTCAATTATACAAGAATACTCCAACTCGAATATGTCTTACCCCTTATTCTTGGATAAGTGGAGATTTACATTTACAGGAGTCCTTGCGATATTTGAATAAGACTTATTGAATTGTTCTAGAATCTTATCAATATAATGTGTCTGAGACAGTGCAAGTCCGTTAGATGTTCTAGTGATCTTGACACCTAGAATGACATCTGTCAAGCCCATGTCCTTTATGTCAAATTTTGAGTTTTACATGCTCTTGGTAGATTGGATATCTTTATCAACCTACCTACAATGACCATGTCACTAACGTAAAGACATAAAATGACGTATCATTTGTCTGTGTACCATTCGTCTGTGTTCTTGACATATACACATTTATCACATTCATTGATCCCAAAGTCACTAGACAATACAACATTGTTAAACTTCTCATGCCATTGTTTCAGGACTTGCTTGAGACCATATAGAGATCTAACATGCCTACAAACTTTCCCTTGTTGTCCAGGTATAGAAAAACCACTTTCGCAAGACATCCCCATGTTTGTAAGTAGTTATATATAGGTCTGCTACCCTTAAACGATTGATACGGGGTACACATTAGTGTTGATTAATCAAAATGGTTTGATACTTCTTTCAACCAAATGAAACGAAGATCGAACTAATTTCGCTTCAACACAAGTCTCAACACTTGTGATTGTTATTAATTTGAATGTTGGAATGTGATCCAAGTTAATTAGTCTACGCATAGAATCATAATTAACATGTTCTAGTTTACCATGCTACAAAATGGAAGACTCAAGCACATAAACAACAAGAATTTTTTTAATTATAAGGATTACAGTTATTACATTTATTTAGAAAAGACCATCCGTCATATAACTTTTTCCTATATACATTCCAATTTTAAACAGAGTGACCTTATCTACTTCAAAGACTACGAAAACTGTGCCTACTCTGTAGAAAATCAGATACTAGATTCTTTTGAATTTCGGGCACGAACAACACATTGTTCAGAGTCAACTCTTTTCCTGAAATCACTTTGCCTATCCCTACAACCTCCAAGGTGGCTGAATTTTCTATAAAAACCTTTTCTCCGTTTGCAGTTGGCTCGAAAGTAGTGAACATTTGTCTGTCACAATAGACATGGTATGTAGCACGTTGTGTCTATCCATTATTCTTGTGGATTTGAACCCACCATGTTCACTTCAGAAACGCTAACCGAAAGGTTGATATTAGATACACCCCCCATGACTACATCGGTCATATGTGATATGAGATTGAGGACTCATTGATTTTCTACACTCAAAAGCACAATGCCCAAACTTTTTACAGTTAAAGCATGTGCCTTGAAACTTTTCTTTTAGCTTTTGGGCAATAGCCCTTCTAGGTCCCAAATTGATACCCTTGCCTTTCTGGTTATTTAACCATTTATCCTTTGACTTTTTCACTTTCGAGGACTAACCATGCTTCATCATGTTAGCCTTGACCATATAGGAGGTCTTGGCAATTTTGTTTCTTGTTTGATTTTCCTCCTCAACATTGAACTTGAAGGAAAGAGCTTCCAAGGTTATCATCTCCTTATTTTTACACATGAGATAGCGCTTGAACTTCTTCCATGTCTCAGGGAGCTTATGAATAACCATAACCACCAGAAATGCCTCACTTAAAAGCATTCATTCTGCTTTGATTTTATTTATGAGAACGTGGAGCTCCTGAAATTGAACCGTCACCAATTTTGTGCCCAACATTACATAGTCAAGCAAACTCGTGAACTTTTGGAACCAGCACCCTCGATATTGTACTTCCTGTCTAAGAACTTTCACAATTCCTTAGCAGATTTTGCCTTATTGTGCATAGTACAAAGAGTCATCCAGAGCGTTCAGAACATACTTCTTGCACAGATAATCAGTATTCTTCTAGTGATCTTGCACAATTACCTTTTGATTATCTGTCTCATTTTCAGTAACAATTGGCGTTTCCTTTGTCAAACATCCAGCGAGATTTAGTGTGGTGAGATAAAACATCATCTTTTGCTATCATCTCTTGAAATCAGCTCTTCCACCAAATTT
>CM018899.1:11037618-11040118 GCA_009663005.1 Actinidia chinensis
AACTTGAGTATGAGACGCAGGCCCTACTGTCTTTTGAGTTCCTTGTCAGAAAGTTGAGAGACATTGATGATTTCTCTTATCAATAATTCAGTACCAAATGAGAAGTTGACTATGAGTATGGTCAATGATGTAATACCCCAACCCGAAATAGAATTTATGTGAATTAAATTAAAGTTTTCGGGATATTTTTTTTGGTAATGAAAATTATACCCAAATAAAATTTTTTAATAAACTGAATAAAATTTGGGACACGTGTTGAGCCATGAGGGATGGCTCATGGTGTGAACCATTGAGTGGACCACATGGGATAATTTTCCCAAGGTCAAGGATTTGGACAAAGGCTTTGTCTTAGGTTGGAACTTGTGAAAGCTAAATATCTTGTTTGGGAACTTGTGAAGTGGGAAGCTTGAAAATTGTGCACAAGCAGCACATGCAAGAAAGAAACAAAAGGAAAAGGAAGAAGAGAGAAAGAAAGAGAGAGAGATACGGAGAGTGAGGGAAAGAAAGAAAAAGAAAGGAAAAAAAGAGAGAAAGAAAGAGAAAAAGCTGAGAGAAAGCTCGGGAGCTAGAAAGCTTGAGAGATGGAGAAAGAGAAAGAGGAAAAGAGTGGAAGAGAGAAGGCGGTGAAAAAAATCATGGACGCTTCTCCGAACTCCGATAAATACCCTTGTCTTTCTCATATTTCTATAAATTTTTTCATAAAACGTTGAACACTTGAGATAGGATGTGTATAACCACCATGGTAAAACCTCCAGAATACGGCTCGTATACACCGTGGTAGGCTTAAAATTGAAGCCTGGGTTGTGTTCGATTTTTTTACGAAACGGTCAGTGGTATTTTGAGCGTAAGTCCTTCATACAATGTAATATTTTGGTCTGATTTAAGTTGTGTAGGATAACCAACTCAGATGTCTACAATTTTTATTTATGTGTTTTCCCTGATTTGGGGATTAAGGGGTCCAAAATTGGCCTAGAGTTCGGGGTTGTCTTGCTTAAATCTCTGTTGAAGCCCAACCGGTTGAACATTTTCTCCAACTAGTTGAGGTCACTCATAAACTTTTACCTTTTCTTTTACTTTAAGTTTATAATGTAAATAAAAAAATACCCCCCCCCCCCCCCCATTTAGATTCAATAAAAAATACAAGAAAATATAAATCCCATTAAATCAAAAAGTAAATTTTCAGTTTTAGTACAAAAATAGTTTTCAGTAATTATTTTAAAAATGATTCTTCTTGTTTTGAAGGGTATACCATGCAATCAAATTCTATAAAATCAAATTTGATTATTCAAGGTATAAAGAATAATCACTAGAAAAAATGGTTTGAAGAAAACATATTTTAAAATTTTATTTTTTCATAATTAACCAAATTTTGACAAAAGACAGTTTTTAAAAAATATTTGTCTATCTTAATACCTTACACTTCTTTTACCCTTAGACTCAATGTACTAAACGATAGCGTTTAAGTAAATAGAGTATGCAATGAATGCGATATATTAAATTCGGAATTTTTAATTATAAGACCGAAACTTGAGGGGCCGTTGCTTTAGTTTGGGAACAAGTATGTATGGAACGCAGGGTTAAGTATGAGATGAATCTTATTATAATTTACATAAAATAAAAGTAATATATTTTATATTTTATAAATGAAAGCATGACTTAAATTTAAAACTGATATATTTTATGTTAAAAAACATGTTTTGTCTTGTTGTACCGTGAAATTATAAAAATGATACTTGCGAAAGTATGCTTAAATCGACACATAATTCATATGATACCCCGTTTGGTAGGAGAAAAATATAGCGTGGTTGATGTAATAAGGAAATTATGACTAGATGATTGTTGGATGAATTCATACAAAAAAAGTTAAGGTCGCTCCCTATGTCTTAGTGTTCGTTAAACGGTTAAGTGTGTCGCAAGTTATCAATCGTAAATAAATTTAAAACTTAACGTAGAATCAAGGGTTAGTTGGCGTACCTGATCCATGATTATATTTGTATCTTGATGGATAGTCAAGAATTGACCTAATTGAGCCATGGATTGACAAAAAGTGATTTCATATTTTTAAATGAACCTGATTTTCATATGTTTTCATAGGTGCATGTATGTTTTATATGTGCTTAAGATGTTGTCGAACGTAACTCATTTCAAGTGATAGAAATGAGAAGGAATGCGATTGAGAGCAGGTGACCTTAGCGTGCTGATAGTCTTATACTATGGAATAGTATGGGACCTTTATATTTTGAACTCTGTATAGTTTTGGAACTTATATAGTTAAACTGATGCAGTAATTTTTGACGGTTGTATTGGTTTGTGGCTAGAACCATGTTGTTTTTTGTATATCAGAACCATGTTGATAGTCGTGTATATTTATATTCAGGTTGAATATAAGGACAAGCTGTCCATTTTATTTAAATGTGACACGTCACCTCTGATTTTATTGGATGATTTTCATATAATTTTTATTTAAGCAATGTATGTTGAATGGTGTTAGTAAATCTCT
>CM018899.1:11075118-11080118 GCA_009663005.1 Actinidia chinensis
CATGCAACTCAGGAGTGGGAAAAATGCCGCAGTGCCTACATACAATATTTATTTAGAAATTTTAATAGCAAAATTTCAATTGAACATTGCTATGTACGAAACACACCAGTAAGCAAACAATTGATGGAATAAAGATAGAGATATTTCCACAGTGAAGGTGGCAGCCAAACAATTAGTTAGATAAAGCAGAAGTCAGGGAAAACATCCCCACATCCACTGAGAGGAAGTCGTGGAAACTACAGAAAAGACAAACAATTTTATTTTATTATGATCAGAATGATCATATATTGGTAGCAACTATTAGAAAATTATGAACTATTAGCACAGATCATAGAATAGGAGATTAGCAAATGACAGTACAACGGAGATTGAAGGAAAGGGTATGGGAGCAAATGACAGTACAACGGAGATTGAAGGAAAGGGTATGGGCAAGCAGTTCGCTCGTTTCTTTTGCATTGTTTTTACCAATGTTCTAAAAATCACTAGGCGGTAAGCCAGCGGACAAGGGGGCCTAACATCTAGGCGGTTTTTTATTTATTTATTTATTTAGAGAATTTATATTTATTAAAAACAACAATAAATGACCAAATATCAAATACCAACAAATAAATGATATCAAAATAGTATAGTTCAAATATTCAATGTTGAATAATACTAATAGGAAGATAAAAATAACAATTTAAGTCTCTAAAATACATATAAATTAAAAACTAGGTCTCTAACTCTTTTTTGCCAAATGTTCAATGTTAAATTATTTTTAGTTGTTTATTTTTTTTATAAAAATAAAATAATTTCATTGTAGAGAAAAAACTTGTTATTTGTAAATATAATCCACTTCCGTTAAGTTAATGGAAATATTTTTTTGATATATAACTTTAAATCTCAAGAGATGCTGTCTAGTTCTGCCTAGGTGCCACCTAAACTAATGGAGACGGGATACTCCCGGCGACCGCTTTTTAGAACAGTAGTTTTTACTTCTCAATTATCACCAGAAACTTGGTGAATTTATTTTCAGGAAACTTATAAAACAATCTTCGTTCAGACATCAAAACACGTAAAACATAAGTACCAAACCAACAAATCATGCCACTCTCACCAACAATAGATGCAGTAACTATATTTATTGTTACTTTTCTTGCCTTTAGCCAATCAAAATTACACATTGTTGTAGAAATTTCAGCGTAATCTCAATGCCTTGGATCCCAAGTTCCCAACAAGTTGGAGTCTAACACAAATCATTTCTGTAGTTTAACTATCCACAACAGCAAAAGCTTTCGTTTACATAAGCTTCTCTCCTACTGCCTTCACTTTTACCTTCCCCTTGTCATTAGAACACTTTCACCTCAATCAAATCAATCCTCATTGGTATTTCTTTCTGTTGAATATGATAGTGTCATCTGGGCGACCATATTGGCTAAAATTAGTGCCATGTCTAGCTTCTCACTGTGATCTAAATGTCTTACATCTTATTTCCAGCCATTCATCCATCTCAGTATTCTCATGTTGAAGACAGCAATTACTTGTCAATGTTTCTTTATGGTTAAACATTTCAAACCACAAAACATGCCTAACCTTAAACCTGACTTTTGGAATTTCCATACAATGTAATTAAAATTCCACCATTACATCATTTCATTAAATACCTTTGCTTCTTTAAGATACTTAGTAAACTATCTCTTGTTCTTCCTGGAAGTCGATCCATTATAGCATAAAGGGTGTTTTGCCTTCCTCTCCATCATTTCCTCATTTAGATAAGTTATAACATTTTATCCTCCTAAACATTCAAAATTTCAAGCTAGTCTCCACAGTTCCAGTCCTTGTCATACAGAATTATGTTTCAAGGAACATAAATCATAGGATGTCAGGTGTCCAGCAAGCTTGTCTATGAGATGGCATCCAAAATAACTCCTCCATGAGTGGTGATTCAATTCTCCTCTTACAGTGAATGATACATGACACATGCACTCATCTAAATATTGAGTGAATAGCTCAGCCTTTTCTATGTGGTTCGTGATACTATATATTTATGATTTATCCATTATATTGTAAGCTTATGACCATAAGGGTTAACTGATTTGTCAGTAAATATAAAACTGAATTCCCTTCTGAAACTAAAAATCATACCTTGACAACAAACTGAATAGTCTTCACCAAGAGCATCCAGAACAGGCCGTGTAATTCTTTCAGCTTCTTTCTGACATGAAATCAGTAATGAAACAACATCAAAGCTTTCCATTTGGTAAAAGTTCAGATATGTACTAGGGCTGCATGCTAACCTTTTCAGAGTATGGAAGATCATCAATGTACAAAAAGTAATCCTCCACTGGCGAAGCTACAACCAAATCACTGTCCCATAGAAATTGCATCAACTAAGTTGGTAATGACAATATCCCATGTGATATAAATTAGGAAGCATGTGTAGAGTTTGTCTTGAAGTGTTAGACAAGTCACTGCGAGCATTGTTCTTCATATGTACAGATTATTTAGCTCAAATATATCTCAAGAGAGAATACTAGGAAGAGTTAAAAATTTCAAAAACACTAACCAGAAAATTTTCTCTCTTTCCCCGCTCTTCTTTATTTATCGATAAGTGGATCATGAACCAGAAAATATTAAGCAAAACACTTTAAAGTGGAATAGAGCATTTAGGATTATCAATTGACTCAAAACTTGCGAGGATACACAGCTCACATTCCTTGTCACAGATGGCTGCCTTTAGGAGTTGCAGCAACTGAAAATTCAAACCGAATCATTAGCTATAAGTTGCCACATTAATACAGATCAACATAAAGCACACACCAATAACTCACAGCAGTCATATCATAGGTATGCGAACCCCCAACCCCCAAAAGAGCTACTGATTTTTTTTGCCTTCTCTCAGTTTCTTTAGGAAAATCTGTTCTCTAATCAGTAACATGCATACACGTGCATGAACTGAGTATACATCTCCACATGCCAATTTAAGTCTATGCAAAGTACACTTGAACCAAAACATTTCGATTGCGCACCACTGCACCAAGGACTTGAGAGGCTGCTTTATTGTGGAGGCGAGATACTTTTGACAATAATAATTCAAAATGAGAACATAAATTAGGAAGACGAGAAGATAATCCCATCAAATAGACCAACGAAAGCAACAATGAATTGGTTAACTTTCAATCTAATGAGGTAGTGAGATTGGGAAAAAGGAATAATGAATAGAGCCAAGAACAAAGGAAGGTAGAGATTGCGGCATAATACATGAAATACTATCATTTAAGTAAACTGAGATTTATTGTTCTTTATTTCAAAACTGTATCACGTTGTTTTTGTCTAATAAAGTTCCAAAAGATATTTTTGACTGATACCAGTAAGTCAGTTTTGTTTACTTCTCTCTTCTTGTACCGTTGGGTGGCACAGACATGATTACTGACAGACTTTCATCATGTTAACATGTGATTACGCCTTTCCTTCAAGGGAAGTATGTGGAGTTAACCAAAATCCATAACATGACTTTTCCACATAACGACATACTACAAGCCATGAAGTTAGTATTAGTGCAGGTCTATGATACATGGACTCGGGCACAAGTATCGGGTGCAAGTGTGTCTAAAGACTCCAAACCTCAGACCTTCCTAAGCTTAAATATTAAGATATTGAAATCAGTGTTCTAAAAAGCACTAGGCGGTAAGCGGGCGGCCAGGGGGTCTAGCGCCTAGGCGGTTTTTAATTTATTTATTTATTTAGACAATTAATATTTACTAAAAATAATAATAAATGACCAAATATCAAATTATAACAAAGAAATGACATCAAAATAGTAGAGTTCAACTGTTTAATATTGAATAATACTAAGAAAAAGATAGAAATGACAATTTAGGTCTCTAAAATATATAAAGATTAAAAACTAGATCTGTAGAAAGTGCTAGGCGGTAAGTGGGTGGCCGGGGAGGCAGCGCCTAGGCGGGGCCTGGGTGGCCTGGAGGGGGGGGCCTAGTGCCTAGGTGGGGTCTAGGCGGCCGATTTTTAGAACAGTGATTGAAGTATGTGTCCAAAATTGGTTATGAGTACACGGTCATGTATTTAATACTTGTTTAGACCATTTATTTACAATAAGTCAGATAATATGTCATAAATGATATAGAAATGTATTTGAAATCAAATAGGATTAAGAAAAATAAATAAATTTTTTTTATCTCCCATACAAGTGAAAGGCTGTAAATCAATTACTTTTCAAGCTAATGTGAGCTTCTTTTTTCTTCAAATATCATAAAAGTTAAAAGATTCAACTAAATTGGGAACAACAGACACATATCCCACCCATACCCATGTCATTTCTGTCAGACACCGGATATTAGGGTTAAAAGAAGAGCCCATTTAATGTAGATAGAAACTAACTAAAACCATCAAATCTATTCTTAATACGAATTAAATATAACATTATTCCAGTTGAGCACATTAGCAGCAGACTCATTGATTGGTACAGATAGTTAAATATCATGTGTATTTTTTCACTACACAAAGAATCGAGTTGTTTGCAAGGATTTATAAATTTCAAAGCCTCTCAAATTAACACAATGAGTCGCAGTATTAACAGCAGAGTCTACGCATAATGTACTAATACACATGCTTCATTCCAACCAAGCAAGCTAAGCCTTGTGTCTACCTCACATGCTTCATGAAAACCGCATTCTAATTGCTAGCAGTAGTGTGTAGTAGAACCAAACGAAGATACATCTATACTAGCCAAAACACAGTTGTCAAATGCACATACATGCAGCACCATGACCAGTACTGTACTATTAACCAGTTAAATCTCTATGAGTTAACAAATATATGGACTTCTAAGAAGAATGCAACAATTAAAAAATTTCATTAGTAGATTTAAGTTGAGGCCCAATGGAGAGCCCAACTCACGCTTTTGGAGGATAAGTTTCTAATTGTGTCCAGGCACAATTTTTTTTTTTTTTAAAAAAAGGGGGTTAGTTGTATTAAGTCCATTATTTATACAGTATGTCTAG
>CM018899.1:11105118-11107618 GCA_009663005.1 Actinidia chinensis
GCTTTTATATAATTACAACGAATTTTTTTATTTTTGATATTTTTAGTTTTTTAATTATAATAAAATATATTTTAAAAAATATTTAAAAATAAGGCCCGTAAGCCCTACGCCCCCGACTCGTTGACCAGTCCAAACCATCAAGCTCTACTCGATTGGACTCGACAGGCAAAAAAGGATTGGGCCAGCCCAATCCAGGCAATCGACGACCCTTACCGTCAGATTAGTACCCCAAAACTAACACAGACCGTATAGAGTTCTATGCTTCAACAACTTGTGTTGAGAGCTGATTGACTTCTTCTGCATTTACTTTCTTTGATGCCAATTCCCGCAGATAAAGCATTAATAAAAATTAATAAGACCAATTCTTTTAAGTTGGCCAAATTTTACTCAAGATTTTGAAGTTGTGATTTCGAATCCTCACTTAGATGCAAATCCGAGACTTATTGACACATAAATTGATGATTAGCATAAATAAAATTTAAAA
Organism: Actinidia chinensis; assembly: GCA_009663005.1. NCBI lineage: Eukaryota > Viridiplantae > Streptophyta > Magnoliopsida > Ericales > Actinidiaceae > Actinidia > Actinidia chinensis. Next base: position 11,105,603 of record CM018899.1, read on the forward strand.
AAACACACCGAAACAAAAATACTCCCGAAAAACAGATATTCACGAAAATTCATACTAAAAGATGCGACAATAGTGTTTTGATAAATAAAACTCATCTTGATATACAAAATTCTGTATAGATTTTTTCTGTTTGTACATTATCACTGTTCAAGCCCATCAATTTGTGAATGCTAGGTATAAAGCATTGAGATGAGAAGGGCTGTGTTTCCCCCCGCAAAAAACTTGTGTCGTCAAAGGAGTCCCCACTTGTGTGGTTGAACTTTGAAGATTCATGTTACGTACTTCCACCTTGTTGCCATTACATTCTTAAGAATGCCATAATAAGGGCCTTGGACTTGTTCAAAATGGAATTGGTGATGATTGAGTTCTAGACTTTTTTACGTTTTAAAAAATAAAATAAAAATTAAATTGATGATATATTTAATAACTGTTTTCATTTCTAAAAACTGGTATAGATGGGGTAAAAGTTCTAATGTTCAAGAAAAATAATAATTCGACCGTCATTGAAATCAATTATCATTTTTCTTCTTTATTAGATAGTTAGACAACACATGCAGTCAGAAAATTAAAATTTCAATATACATTTTATATATTTTAATATTTTTTATATATTTTTATACATTTTTTTATCAGATATCAAATGCCACTTTTTATTAATTAGCAACCACTTAATGAGTTGTGGTAAATATTTTTTTTAGAAAATAAATACTCTAAAACTATGGTAAAAACTCACTTTCATTTGTATTCCCAATCCTTTGATTCTGTTTATCATTGTTTTGCACATCCATTAAACAAAAAAGATAAGGACAGTGCGCATGTGAGCACGCTTTATTTAAAATGCATATGTATGTGTGGGGGTGTGACTTGTGGAGGTTATAAAAAATCCAACACATAATCGCAGAAGTGAAACAATCGGAATTTCGAAGGTTGGGCCTCTGTTCGACAGGTCTGCAAAACAGAAATAATGAGAAAGACCGCCTAGAACGGTTCCAGAGATGTCTCTCTAACTGTCAAATTATGATCCGAAAATGGAAATAGAGAGCAAGGGCTGGCTCTGGACTTAGAGATAGAAGAATTCTTTTTTTTTTTAAGAGGAGTAGGTCCTCTTTTATAGTTAACAGGCTCGGATGTGTAGACGTGCCGACTGCCATTGCTCGTGAATAAGCAACTAACTCATCATCTCATAGATTGTGGCTAGTAGCTAGCCCATCGCATTATCGGAGTTTGGATCTAAGCATACTGGTGGCATAGAGAACTTGCCGTGTACGCTATCTTCTGACCCTAAAACGGGGTCCTTGGGTATCTCTGCCAAAATAAGGTCACCAACCGAGTTATCGCGCGCAGAGTACCTACCGAACCTTGTTATTAGCGACAGTCCCTTGTAGCGACCTCGTCTAAGCTCAGCCGAACATGATAATTTTTGTCCTCTCACAGTATGTAAATAAACTATTTATTTCTTATATTTTTAACCAGAGTAGTAAAATTATTTCTAAAAACACAAAAATAAAATAGACAAGTGGCAATTGGTTTTGAATTTATAGATTAAAATTTGCTAATTAACACTTTTCCGTTTACTCGTAATGAGAGAGTTTGAAATATAAAAAAAATATTTAAAAATAACAAAAAATTATTTTTACTTGATAAATTAGCTAATTTTGTTTAGTAGCATTCTTCTAAATTTAAATAAAATTTTTAGATTTCATGACTACTCTCTTAAGAGGAAGTGAAAAGGTATAAAATTATTCTCTCATAATAAAAAAAAATCCTAAAAACAAAAAATTCAAAAATTTAAAAATCAAAAAAAAAAACTAAGACCAACGGGGCATATTTTTTATTTTCTTGTTTGTGACATCACAAAAGAACGACTGACTAGACTTTCCATGAGCCTATAGCTATAGATTAGGCTTTTTCACCGACATTTTGATCGTCTTTCACTGTGGGAAGAGGCCCACTTAATGATTCTACTTTATGGTTCCCGTCGTGGCTGCGTTATACTGGTATTACGGCCCGGTCCTA
>CM018899.1:11115118-11126405 GCA_009663005.1 Actinidia chinensis
AGTCATGGATTTGATTTTCCATAGGCATACCATAGTTCATGCATATATCATAGCATCAAAAAAAATAATTTTACTCACTTTAGAGATAAGGTTACTTACCTTACTTGCTGGGTTTGTGTTAAACTCGTTCGTCTTGTTCCTTAGGCTAATCGGATCGATTTTATACATTTCATTTTGTTGACATAATTACGATTATATCTTTACTTAAGTATTTATATTAACGAATTTATTTTTTCAAGCAGTACTGAGGCTAACCATACATGTTCGGTTATTTAAAATGATTTTTGTAAGCTAAATTATTAAAAAATTTCCAATTCGCTTGAACTGAAAAATCAAGAATTTAGTTTTTCTGTTCGAAACTTGCAAGTCTGTTTTTGGGCTATTTAAATTTCGAATTTAAAAACTATTATTTCACATCATTTTGTAGCTATTAAAAATAGCTATTATAGGCACACTTGAATCAACTAAAAATATTTTCGTATGAAGAAGTTATGGCTAAAATCCGACATGTTTTTTTGGAATAAATACTCTACCTAACTCAGTTTTTCTACTCGAACTTCCAAGTCTATGTTTTTTATTTTGAGCCATTTAAACTTCGAATTTGAAACATATTATATTTCACATAACGTGTATGTATTTAAAATAGCTATTCTAGTATACTTGAATCAACTAAAAATATTTTCGTATGAAGAAGTTATGGCGAAAATACCCGACATAGGTTTTGAAATAAAACATAACTTAATTTCAGTTTTTCTAATCATACTTTCAAATCGATTTTGAGCCATTTAAATTCGAATTTGAAAATATTAATTTCACATAAACTTTAGGGTTATTTAAAATAGCTATTCTAGGATACTTGATCACCTAAAAAATATTTTCTTAGAATAAGTTATGGCGAAAATACCGACAGTAGGTTTAAAATAAAAACATAACTTTAATCAGTTTTCTACTCATCCTTTCAAGTCTGTTTTCTACCCTTTTAAACTTGAAACTGGAAATATTGTATTTCATGAAAACTTGTATATATTTAAAGCATCTTTCATATGCAACTGATCACATCCAACGGAATCGTATGAAGAATTGTATCCAAAATACTATTACTATCCGAGCTTAAAAAATACGAATTTGATTCCAGAAAAATTTAAATGATAAAATTTTTGGGATATCTTGACAGATTATTTACCACTAAATATGAGTTTCTATAATAGATTTAATATATCTGAATTTAGCAAGAAAGTGGGAGAAAAGAATTTGAATTTACCTCAATAAATTCTCTTCCTTCTCTCTTTTGTCTCCTTCTCTTCTCGCTCGTTCTTCAGCTACTCTCATCTCTCTCTCTTTCCAATCTTTCCCCTTCTCTCCTTATTTACACCAACACACACGTATATAAATATATCTAATTAACTATATTTTATTTCTTTTCTTTTTCCTTTTCTTTTGCACACTCATGATGATGTTTATCTTTCTTTTCTTTATTTTTTATTTATTTATTGTTTTTTTCAACCGAAAGGGAATAACGATCTGTCCCTTTGTCCCTTCAAATTGCACTTTAGCCCCTCCAACTTTTAAGAATTACTTTATTTTAAATTTCTCTTAATTTTAACTCAAAAGTTTACTAATATTTCAATTTAACCCCAGAACGATTAAAGCCTTAAAATTCCATTACAAAATTTTATTTTTTGAAATAATTATAGTAATTAAGGGTCGGAATATTACAATACATCCCCACATTTTCTCTTCACTTTTATTTTCCGACTATCGAAACTTCAAAAAATAACTAAACTAACGGAAATTCTGAAATTTTTTCTCCAATATTTTTAAAAAGAACATAAATCAATCAATGCTATTATAATTTACCTTGTGCCTTAATTTAAAACTTATGTTGCATGTTTTATGATTTTAATTTTATTAATTATAAGTTGGTATCTTGTACCGTGATATATCAAATGAATTTAAATTGATGCACAAATTTGATAATTACTTTCCAACAAATGAAAACTTATATTAATATGGATGTTTAAAAAAAATTAAAAGATTCGTTCATAAAAGCGAGAAAAATAAATTCATACTTGATTTCTCTTAATTTTTTTTCTTTTCCGTTCAACATATGAATCAAAAAAGGAGAGAGAAAAAATTGTTTTGTTCTTTTCTTTTTTCCCTTTGGCTCTAGGTTCCAAAGTCCAACCACACCCAATCTCTTTGCCAACCTGGATAATGCCGAACTACACCATTTCTCTAATTAGGGATGGCAACGGGGCAGATTTGACCAACCCGTCCCCGCTCCGATTAAGAAAAACCTCCCCCACTCCCGTCCCAAAACCCTTGAAGGGTTAGGACTCAAAATCCATACCTGCCCAACCCGTTTATTTATTTATTTTAATTATATATATATTTTTATAAACGGTATAAACAAATATAAATCATTCTATATTATATATAATATATTATGGTATAATTAAAAAAAAGGTAATTTTGTCTATTATAGTTAACAGGGCGGGGGCGTCCAAACCGGCACCCAACCGAGTTAATTTTTTACCATAACCCGCTCCGAACCCGTTATCCCTACCTTAAACCCGGCCCTATTAGAGGCGGGGCGGGACAGGGACCCGATTTTTTTGGGTAATTGCCATCCCTATCTCTAATCTCTTAGTAGAATAAGTGTTTTTGGAAAACAAAGGACTAACGAATAGTTTTAATGTGAATCGAATTAAAATTCTAATGTTTAATTTGTTACAATTAAACTAAATGAATTAATTTGTTAAAAAAAATCATCAAGTGCTTAGAGTTTTTTTCTTAATTTTTCCAAAAAAAATGACACACCTTAATTTTTTTTTGAATTACTATACCTTTCTCCCCTTTCTTTCCGCAACTTCCAAACACGCCCTTTTAGTGTTCAGAGAAACAGAGACGTCAGTTAGAAATTTTGCTTTATCGCCTTTCCACAACACTCTTCCCCCTTCTCTCTCTTTTAACAATAATTCGACTTAACCTTTCCTTAACCGATCAAAATGAGAGTTGCTTTTGCCAACCCCCATCCCGGCCCCACCCCCACAATTACCCTTGTGCCCCTGATCCCCTTTTTTCTTCCCCAAGTCGGGCCTCCCCCTTATTTTTTTATTTTTTATGAAATTTATTTTTTTTCTTTATCAGTTTTATTTTTCTTTTGGGATAAATTAATTTTTTTATATATATTGAGAATCTTTTATTATTGTTAGTTGTAAATTTTGGGAGCATTATTTAAAAAATTTAAAAAATATAAAAATATGAACAGATAAAAAGTAGATCTAGTGAAAATAATAAAAATACTAAAATTAATAAGAAAACATAATTTTCAAATAAAAAATCTCTTAAGCCAATATTGATTAGCCATTTAAGAAAAGAGTACATGTAATAATACACAAAAAGGAGATACACAAAAAGAGAGACAATAAAAAGTCAATTAAGATTGACCCAAAATTATTTTTTTGTTTTTTTTTTTTTTTATGCTCCCGGTGTGCCTTGGTGATTGTACCTATTACTTCGAAATCAATTAAATTGAACACGTGTCCCATAATAAGCAGCCCATCCTTTAGCTTTCGTACAATGATGTTGTCACTGCCATAGTGGAAAATTGTGTGGACAGGGTAATGAGGGTGTAGACACTTGCACGAATGATTGCCTTGTAAGAATTTTTCAATTTTTCTCTTCTCTAACACTTTTGGAATTTGTTATATGGTATTGAGTTTTAAAAATTGAACGATTCATGACTTGTGGGATTAAATTAGACAGGACTTTTATTGAGATGATATACTATAATTAGAACTTGGAGGGGCTGACGGTTTTATTTTTATAAAACTATTTGACTTTGCAACATCTTTTGCGCCGAAAGGCGCCGAAAGAATAAATTTGCCGCCGAAGAAAAAACATAAAAAAAAAAAATAAAAAAAAAATAGATACATAATAAAATAATAATATTTTATATATATAAACTATCCTTCTTTATTATCATCACTCTATAACTATAGGAGAGGGAGAGAAGCTCGGATGAAGATAAGAGGAAACGAAAGAGGAGAAGAGAGAGAGAAAGAAATGAAGAAATTATATGGTGGTGGTTTAATTTTTGATCAGAAAGATAGGGGTGCAAATCAACGGTGAAATGACGTTTTTTTTTTGATCAATGCAAAATTTTAGTATGATGATCATGAAACCTGATCTTCATATCTGGACGTGTCAAATTCTATTGAGGTAAAGGGGTAATTTGTTTGGGTTTACTTTGGGTTTGTTGTTAATAGCTTATATAAGTCTACTTGAAACTTATTTTTATTATACTGTGAAAGTGATTGTTAAATAAAAAAGTTCAAAAAGACATGAACTTAGGTCTTAGAAATCGAATTTGAAATTTGAGAATGAAGAATTGTTTCTAGAAAGGAACGCTAAAATCTACCGGAATTAGATGGCTTAGATTAAGAAACAAAATAAAGTCCTAGATGGCAACGCTACAGAGGGAATGTCCTAGCCCACCCACGGTGAAAGTCCGGAAAGTTGACAATAATCCTGATGGCAAGATTAAACGGAGGGAATGTCATAGCCCCACTGTGAAAGTCCAAAACATTAACAAAAATAAAATTCCTAGAGGCAATGATAACGGAGGGAATGTCTAGCCTCACGTGAAATTCCCGGAACGTTGACAAAATAAAGTCCTAGACACAACGATACAGAGGGAATATCATAGCTATGTGAAAGTCCCCAGAACAAGTGGATGACGGTATTATCTTACGTATTAGTGCATAATGAGTTGGTTAAGTATTGATTTTAGGTTGTGTGATTCTAAATTATTGGAGTATGCCTTGTTAGAAAAGTCGAATTTTTTGGAAACCTAATTGATTTGTAGAAATCACGGATTGAAATCAAAAATTATTTTTGATATACATGAAATCATACTTTAATTGCCTCATGTTTCGTAGTATAGTTTGTATCAATGATTTTGGCTTGAATTATCAGTCCATTGTTAAATTTTTTCCAAGGTAACTCCCTTTAATATAAAAATGATTTTCAAGGCTACCGAGGGTTAATCTGAAGTCCGTGATGGCATGTGGAATGTCCAGTTTGTGCTGTTTAATTAAAATTTTGATAAACATAGTTAAAGTATAATTAAATATTGTATATTATTTCCTCACCGATGGAATGACAATGTGTGTTTGTCATTATTTTTAGTTTTGATTTTTTTGCATGTGATTGTTTTTTACTTGGCTTGGTCTTGGTTTGACCGGGGCGTGACAATCGGTATCAGAGCTCTAGGTCGAATACTTAATGAGCCGTGGATGGTTAGCCACATTTGGGTTTAACTCCTAGTATGATAAAGGGTAACGTTAGTGTACTATCTATGTGATAGGGATAACATGAATTCATGCTACATTTTATTAATTGGATTATGCATAGCAATTTATGACGTATCATAAGTGAATATGATTTCTTATTAATTTTTTTTTTGTGGCTTGTTTTAGAACATCGCCCACCACGCACACAGAGGTCTGCGAAGTCACTTACGGGAGCTTGTGGGGCACGTGGACACGCGGGGCTCGTAGGAATCTCGATGAGGGAGATGAATCACACCAAGAGTTCGGTGATGGGGAGGTGAGGGCAAGTGCTCTTGTAGAAAATGTAGGGAATGTTGGAGGTGCTCCACCTACTCTTTTAAGGGTGGCCGCCGACTTGTTATGCCCAGGATTTCACCGCCATTGAGCAAGTGGTGGAGAACACTGTGCAAATTATGCACGTGCCGATTAACAACAGAAAATAGGGCTACCAAAACCACGGCCATGAAGGCCTTTCTTCAGTTCGGTCCACCAACGTTTTGGGGAACTAGATCCGTTGGTTTGCAGAAGTTGGCTTGACAGTTACAAGAGCGTTGATACAATCTTGATGCTAGGAAAGAGTTGCGGGTGTTGTTTGCATCGTAATCAATTGGCAAGGGGATTCCCTCTAATATGAAGATCGTGGAGGAAGTGGTACAAAATGTGGGAACTTTCAAGAAGGCTTTCTTGGATCAAGTATTTACGGACACAGTTAGGAGGCATGAGAATAATTTATTAATTTGGTTCAAAGGGAGTATGACTGGGGCTAATATGAGGCCAAGTTTAACTATTTGTCAAGGTTTGGGCAAAAGCATTTGTATCGAACAGAAGAGTAGCAAAGCAAACAGTTTATGTGCGGGGGCTTAGGAGGCCGTCTATAGGAATAAATCACGGGAAGTTGATCAAAGTTTACTCAACTATAGTTAGCTCGGGGGCGGCGGCATTGAGGAGACTTTGAAGAGATTAGAAGATTCAAAAATCCTAAGTCACAACGAACAGCGTGAGGGGACTAGCAACCAGTCTGAAGGGCCTTCCCTTTTAAAAAGCCAAAGAGTTATCGCACAGGCAGCAGTATCCACAAGGTCTTTACCCACCCCCACGCTCTATATATCATCTGGCCAAACATATTGGGGACGGCCAATTTGTTTTTGGTTGTCTCAACCGGTCATCGTGTTATGACTGCCCACTGAAGGGTCACAAAAGCGGCAGTCCACAGTATGGGGGACAATCTCACACAATCCAGGTATAAGACAATCATATTCAGGGGGCTACCTACTTGCTTTCAGTGTGGTCAGGTTGGTCATATCAGTTCGATATGCATGCAGAAGGAGAACATCAGGGACTACAGGATCCAGACAACTTACCTACTCGTCCAGTTCAGGCCTCGAGGGCCAATCCATCCAAACACCACCGCATTTACCTCAGCACAACCTTCATATCAGTCTATACCACAGGCTATAACTCACAGCAAGGGTTCAGAGGAGCGTAGTGTATGGATTTCGCTATGACTATCAGCAAGCAAACCGTCAGGGATAGCTGGACAGCAGGGCAACCATTGATACCCTCTATTGACGGTACTTTTACCTCTTGTTTATTCGGCCGTGTCTCATCGACATGGGAGCACAGAAAAAACATTTCATTCATTGCTCATTGCTTCAATCTTTGCTTTGGCATTAGGATTGAAGGTTTGATATATTAGATTCAGTGCTTATGTTTAGCCACTCCTATGAGAGGTAGGACAACCTTGAGGCGGCGTTTGTCATCTTGCGAGTTGAAATCAGTGTAGACGTTTCGTGTTTTGACTTCATTGTTGTTAGACATGACGAGTTTTGATATATCATTGGTATGGATTGGGTTGAGACTATCGGTGCCACTACTAGATTGTGTCCCGACTCAGGTTACCTTTTGGTACCCTGAGGTTGATCGTTTCATTTTAATGGGAGATCGAGGTTGTATTCTGTCCCTTTGTCGATTGAATGTGAGTAGGCCAGGGGAGTTGATTTTCTTCTTTCTCTTTTCTCTGTCTTGTTTGGGGTCGACGAGTGTAGCATGTCAGTATAGCCTTGCCACTAGTCGTATTCGGTTTTTTCCGTTCGGGATGTCTTTTCCAGAAATTTGCAAATTACCACCGGCACCGGGAGATTGAGTTCTTCATTGAATCTTATACCGGGCACTACTCCATCTCAGTACCACGTTCGTTTTGTGTGCGACAGAGTTACAAGCGTTGAAAGTGCCGATGCAATACTTGTTGGATAAAAAAAAAGGCCTTTATTCGACCTAGTTGCATCGCCGTGGGGAGCTTCGGCCTTTATTTGCTAAGAAGAAGGATGGGTCCGTTAGAATGTGTAGTAGATTACCGCGACGATTGAATCCGTGACGATAAGAATAAGTATCCCTTCCAAGGATCGATGACTTATTTGACCAAATTGAAGGTTCGAGCTTTGGTCTCAAAGATCATGTAAGGTCGGGTTATAGCATTTGAGAATTAGAAGGCGGCATTGCGAATAAACGGCTTTTCGGGCTCACGCTATAACGGGGCCTTAATGATGTTTCTTGTGATGCCGTTTGGTTTAGACTGGCGCCAGCATCTTCATGGATTTAAATGAATCATATCTCTTCCTTCCATATCTTGACCGTTTCGTGGTTGTATTCGTAGATGAAAACATCTTAAATCTATTCGCCATCATTAAGTCTTATGAGGAGGCATTTTTTAAGGATTCGTGTTGCAAGCTTTTGGCGAGAACAATCGCTTGTATGCTAAGCGTTAGTCAAATGCGATTTTTGGTTACCCGAGGTAAAAGTTCTTAGGTCATGTATTTCTGGAAGCAAGTACGGTTGATTCATCAAAAATTGTGGCATTTATGAATTGGGGAACACCAAGACTGTATTTAAAATTCGTAGTTTCTTGGGTTTACTGGTTACTACCGACGTTTGTAAGGACTTTTTAGGATTGCGGCACCAAATGACTCTTTCGACTTAACGAGAAGGGGAATTGTTTTGTTTGGAACGATTGCGTGCGAGCATGTCTTTTCAAGAAACTTAAGAGAGATTGACTTCGACAACCACCATTCTTGTTATAAACCTGAACGAGGTTTGGGGTATTACCGTGTACTGTGATACTTTCACGTGATGGCTTGGTTGCGTGTTGAGGCAATTGGATAAGTGATGCGGTATGGTTCTCGTCAGTTGAAGACGCACAACAAAATTATCGACGCATTGACTTGGAAACTTGCGGGCCGTTATTTTTCGCTTTAAAAAGTGTGAGAGGCATTGACTTTTATGGAGAGCGTTTGAAGTTTTTTCAGACCACAAAGGTTGAAGTACTTGTTCACGCAGAAAGACTTGAACTTGAGTAGCGCATAGATGGAGTACATGGAGGACTACGACTTTGAATTGGCCATTATCAGCCAGGAAGGCCTAACGTTGTGGCTGATGCGCTTATATGAAATCTGTTAGCACTTGGCGAGTATTGACATTGGTGAGTTGGCAAATGCTTCAGTCTATCGGTGATTCGACTTACTTCTTAGGCGAGACAGGTGAGCGCATATTCTTCACATTGTTTAGAGCCATCATCATTAGTAGGGTCGATTTGAGGCACACAATAGCTTGGAAGGCAAAGACCTATTTGCGACCGCATTACTCGAAATGTCAGGCAACAGATTGGTTTTTACATGAGGATCAAAGTTTGAGGTATAAGTCTAGATTGTTGTGCATTGTCTATGAAACGAGTACTTTCTGAGTTTCATCATTCCGATTGCAGTTCCTCCTAAGAGGGACGAAATTATCATGATTTGTGTCGCCAAATTTTTTGGTGGAGGAGAATGAAGAAAGATGTTGCATTGTTCGTTTCTAGATGTTGACTTGTCAACAGTGAAAGCCGAACATCAAAAACCGACAGGTCTACAACCACACACTATTTGCATAGTGGAAATGGGAACATATCACGATGGATTTCGTTAACGACGGGTTTTTACATGGTCGTTTTTGAGAGGGCACGACACTATTTTGGGTTAATAGTCGATCGTTTGAAACTAAATTGGCACATTTTCTTTTCTCGCAATCCGTTTATCAAATTTGGCAGAGGACTTGGAGTCCAATTTACGTTCGTGAATCGTTCGACTTCATGGAGTTCTAGTATCTATCTTTCAGATAGAGATCCCTCTTTTACATTGCTCTTTTGGAAGGGGATGCAATCCGTTCTTGGTTCAGATTTTGAGGCTTGCCACGGCATTCAATCCTCATGGAGACTAACGGGCAATCTGAGCGTACATTCAAATTTTTAAGGACATGTTACGGGTATGTGTATACTCGCTTTGAGGATCATCTAATCTTAGTGGAATTCGCGTATAACAATAGTTATCAAGCGAGTAATTTGGATGACCAACTTTTTGAGGCGTTAACAAACCGTACTAGGTCACCCGTTGTTTGACTGACGTTGCAGAAACAAAAACGCTCTTGCAAATCAAAGATTGGGGTACGTGACACGACTGATAAGGTAGTATTTGTCACACCCCCAACCTAAACACTAATTAATGCTAATTAGGTGGAACGTGATCGCACAGACCACCATGCCCCTGCGAAGACTCCTGATATTCCCACATAACTCAAATGAATATAAAATGATATTATTAAACATTCACTAAAAATTAAAAGCAAATACATAAGTTAAATATATCCCTACACAACATAAAAAAAAAAAGAAACAGACCCTCTGTAAATATAAGATATTTATACAACCAACATAAAGTCTGCCCAACCACAATCAACTTCACCAGGAAATCCACCAACTCTAGGACTATTATCCCAGTGAACCAGACGCTATCATATCCCTCACCTGACAATACCTCTGTGTGGGTGTGAGCTAAATACCAGTGCTCACAATAGATAATCAACTCAAAGAATAATATAAAAAAAATATTCCACCATAGATATCTACAAATAGATATCAACATGAGTTAAGATCAACATACTCACATAGATAATCACCTCATTGCCAGATATAAAAACAACACCATCCAGCATAGGATATCCATAATGAATAATGTCAATGCAAATGCAATCACCCTCACCCACTGTGCGCGCAAGTTTTAGATAACGTTGGCCCAAATATGCGGCTCGTATCAAGGAATGCCCTACTGGTTCCCCCCCAAATTCCCTCAGGAATGCCCCTACTGGTCCATCCCTAGGGCAAAGTCCCTCATGTACAAGCTTCCTCCAGTTCCATGCAAAACACACAATATAAATGCTATGCATTGCCACATCACCTCATTCAAAATCATATATCACTCATATATAAACACTCATGAATATAATCTCCATCATCCATCATCCATCATCCTCATATACAACATAAACATTCAATATGAATAGATCTCATATATTTTATTCCCACCCACCTCACACCTCATATGTATTCATTTTTATCCAATCAACAGGATATATAAGTATCTCATAAATATAAGTACCATCACAATCATATATCACCCAATCATAGATATATTTATCATCACACCAATAGTAATAATAAAGTACAAGCATTCATTATGAATAAATCATCTATATCCCCACCTGTTACCCTTCCCCCCCAGGCATACCAATTGAGTCACTCCTCTTGTTAACATAAGTAATTTGGATCCCCTTTAATCACCTATAACAAAATAATTTCACATAATAAAAATTCAAAGTCCTATACGGTATAATTTATCCAATGGATTCGCATAAAATGTTAACCATTAACAACCAGAAATTTTCAAGACGATCGGAACAGTTTTTAATTTTTAACCGTTGATCCGTGACTAATCACGCTCATTATCACACCGATCACCGACTTTATGGCAATACGTTTTCTAACTTTGGAATTAGGTAAAGCAAGACCCTACCATTTGGATTCAGAATGCTTAAAAAACATAGAAAACGCTATTCACACACGGCCAAAACTCGTCCGATTGACTACA
>CM018899.1:11304005-11306505 GCA_009663005.1 Actinidia chinensis
TAATAGCATTTGAAGAATCTGCTGGAGAGCGCCACATATAAAACTGTTAGAAAAATATGATTTGAGACACCAGTTGTGGGAATAGAATGGATACAATTAACAAATGTCTAAATTAATAGACCGCTAAAATGTACGTAATCGCCATCCTTAAGATGTGATTTGCCTCCACCACTTGGTGTACATTGGATTAAGGTAAATCGTCTCCCAAGATATAATGAAGCCCAAATCACTTAAGATGTGATTTGCCTCCACCACTTGGTGTACATTGGATTAAGGTATTGCTGTTTGTTGGATTACGTTTTCACAAACGAAGACCAGCCCTGAATTCGTTTGGATCAAGTCCACCAAGAAATAGGGTAATACATGGTGGTGGTTTTATGGAAATATTCCAACAATAACTTATTCTTAACTTGTACAGAAAACAAATTATAGTTTTGAATCATTGCTGCTTGCTTTTGAAGTGTTTGTTTGAGATGCTCTTATATCTATTAGTTCAAACTATTATGCTCCATTTGGATACGTGGATTTGAAATTTAGGAATTTTAAATTCTTGTCCCAAATTCGTCGAGTATGTTTGAATAGCGAATAGCCCAAAAAAATTAAAATTAAGAGAAATCACCCCATGAATTTCACGAACAAAATGACGGGATTTAAATAATTTCAAAATAGATGTTATTTGATAAATCCCTTCGTGTCCCCACAAATTTCAATTTCACCTCCAATGCTTTACTCTCATCTTCTCTCACATCTCTCCCCCCTCTCTCTCTCACTCTCTCTCTCTCCCCTTTCTCCTCTCTCTTGCTCTCTCTTCCATGTCTCACTTTTTAAAATAAGTGTTAATTGAAATTCATGTAATTGAAATCTTTTAAAAAAAATGTATCCAAATGGAGGATTTGAAATCAAGAGAGATTTGAAATCTATAAATTTCAATTCTATTGATTTGAAATCCACGTATCTAATCAGAGCCTTTAACTTCTAAGAGCCTGCATTGTTGTGAAGTGTTCAGGCATGGATACTCTAGCGAAGGCAGGTTGCTGGAATTGATTGATGAGCATAATAGGGAATCATGCTGCCTAGCTGAGGTCTTGAGGTCAGTTCATGTGGGACTCGTATGTGTGCAACAGTGCCTAAAGGACAGGCCAAGCATGTCATCTGTGGTTATGATGTTAGGCAGTGAGGGTGATTTGCCCAGCCCAAACAGCCTGGCTTTTTCACTGGAAGGAGTCTGCTTGGTGCTGGTGGTTTGTCGAGTGAGGGTGCGCTCCATTAAATAGATCACCGTTAGTCTCTTAGACGATAGAAATATTCCAGAAAATCCATTAAATAGATCGAAAAAGAAACATCTTTACTGTCGAAGGCCATTTCTTTTCTCCAGATGCATGGCATTGTATAAACTAGTTTCCAATTTTGTGCTATACCAGCTCCATTATAAATCTGGCATCAACAGTGAGTCCTATAAATTTTTGTAGTTCAGGTACATTTTGCTTCTGTACTATCTAGAAGTGGAAGCGACGCTTAACCATAGTCACCGCAAAGCATTGTTTTCATTGTGGGAGTTTATTGTAGATGAACTTATATTAAGCTTTGATTATTTAAAAATAGAAATTGAAAAATGCTAGTAAAATATAACTTTTCAAAAAATAATTTGTATATTCATGTGAATTCAAAAAAGTGCTAGTAAAATGCCCCAAGGATGTGGATTCTACAGAAAGAGCATATGGTTATAAGGAGCTGTTATAGCAGTTTTAGGAGAATTAATTTGTTTATCATATTTGGAGCCAGTATTGTGGTCCTCGAATGGTGCTCCTATACGAACTGTAATTAGATGTATATTCAGTAGCATATGCAGGATTTTGGCTGTGATGAGTACTACGAATTTAAGGTTGTGTTTGGATTCCGGGTTTGGAAAAATAAAAAAAATAAAAAAGTTAAAACGATTTAACCGTTCGAGACTACTGGATCATATGTTTATATTTATTTTTATTTTTATTTTTTTTTCTCACCAAATTCTTAATCCAAACACAGTCAAAATGTTAGATTTATGGGATTCAAAACCAAACCCGACAGCCTACTATTGTTCAAAGTTTTGGGTGGGGGTGCTCGCCTGCCCAGTCTAGTTTGCGTTTTTTTTTTTTAAGGTTTAAATCTTTTTTTTGAAGTCTAGTCCGGTCCTTATATATTACTATTTATGTTTATTACTTTCATGTAATTACTTAAACAGATAATATGGATAGATAGATAGATAGATAGATAGATATAATCGTGTTGACATATTTACATCAAAAAAATAATTGCGTTGATAAGTTAGCTTATAGAGCCTGTTTGATAAGTGTTATAGGAGCCCCGGATTGGACTACTAGACCCAGGGCCCCACCAAAACAGTGTTTGCCCAAGTGGAGCATGAGGGCACGTATAGGGTCGGTTTTAGTTGCAGTTTGAACCATGAGATTTGTCCCCTCGAGACGAAGAAGATTGTGTTCTCAAAAATATTTTAGAATAG
>CM018899.1:11314005-11320086 GCA_009663005.1 Actinidia chinensis
GCACTATGTGTCCTCAAACATTCATAGTCTCGCAAATGTTTATTTTTACAATTTCTCCAAAGATAAGTAATCCAAAAGATCAAAATCTTTAATCTTTCACTCGATCCCATCTCGTACTGTCCGAACTCCCACTTCCCTCCCTGAAAAAATTAATTTAAACATGGAATTAGACCATACGACGGGATTATGCTCACCAATCAATAATGGCTCAACAACAAATTTCAAGTAGCACAACGAATCCATATTTCATTCATCAAAGACTCTCATACCATGTCTTTCCTGATACCTTCTAGTGATCGGCCTCGTCACGTCTCCTAGCTCCAGGCTTTTCCCGGTCCGAGTGGGAACTGTTGCGAATTCCCTCATACATGTATCATTCCATTCCATAGCATTTATCCATCAAACAATAAAAATCATACATAGCACATGCAACAAAATAACATGCTTTCCAACAGATCAGCACACATGCTCAGAGAATACAAAATCCAGATTTTTAGAAAAACACTCCGGAGTTTAGAAAGCATATTGTATACCTCCTGCTTATCTCAAATTTAAATAACACCATTAGATTATGAAGATCTGGCTCCCATGATCATCATACTAAAATTTCACATTGATCTGATATCATTCACCGTGGATCGGCACCCCTATCTTTCATGATCAAAACTTAACCACACCATATAATTACTCTATTTCTTTCCTCTTATCTCGGATCGGTTGGAAATCTCTTTTTTTTTGCTCTCGGCTCTGTGATGCAGCCGAACTCGCCCCCCCTATTTATAGAGGTTGGATTAAAGTAATTTATATATAAAATATAGTAGTTTATTATTTTATTATTTTTCTTTTTCTTTTCCTTCGGCGCCGACGCCTTCGGCGGCATAAGAACACAACACAGATCAATAAAAACACACATTCAGCCCCTCCAACTTCTAATTACATTATATCATCTAAATGTAATGTACTTTTAATTTATCCCAAAGTGATGAATATTTCAGTTACAACCCAAAACTTAAAGTATGGTTATTAAAATCTTCCCTCTTAAAAAAAATTCGTCCTCGAAATTAAAAACTTATTTGTTCACTATCAAAATACACGCTTTCACTGCGCACTCTGATACCAAATTTTTTGTATCTCCCACACATCTAATATACGATCTAACATCTAATCCTCCCACAAGATCCCATGTAAGACCCTAAGTCCGAAGATTTGATACCATTTGTGTGACGACCGAACCCCACGGCCGTTAATTAATTACCTAAATTTCGCCGTATTTTTTCTCAAATACAAATCAGAGCACATTGTCCTCAAAAATTCAATAGTCTCCAAAGTTGATTTTTACAATGTTCTCCAAATATAATAATACAAAAAGATCAAAAATCTTTAAAGTCTTTCACTCGACCCATCTCGTATATCCGAAATCCCAAGTCCTCCTGAAAAATTAATTTAACCAGGAAAAGTATACAATACGAGGGATATGCCCAACAAATCAATTAATGGCTCAACAAAACAAAGTCAGAGTAGCACAACGAATCCATATTTATTCAAAGACCTCTACCAGGTCTTCCTGATAATTACTAGTGATCGGCCTCAATCACACGTCTCCTAGCTCTCGGCTTTTCCCGGCCCATAGGTGGAACTGTTGACGGGATCCACTCAGTAATGTATCATTCCATTCCTAGCATTTAGCCATCAAACAATAAACATCATACATATCACATGCCAACAAAAATACCATGGATTTCAACAGATAGCACCACTTATGGCTCAAGGAGGAATACAAAACAGATATTTTAAAAAACACACTCCGGAGTTTAGAAAGTCATATGTTACCTACAACTTCTAATTACATTGTATATCAACTTCTTAAAAAATTACATTATATAATCTCAATTTAAATGTACTCTTTAATTTATTCACACGTATGAATATTTCAATTATAAACCCAAAACTTAAATAAGTCTGGTTATTACATACAAGCTTTGCCACATTTTAACGGTTGGATCTGAGAGACCTACACGCATTTAAAGACTTTGAGGATGCAGGTTTGATCCTTTCAAGACAATCCTGTCCTAGGAAGGGTTGTACTTCTAAACTTTTCCCATTCACTCTAAAGAAAAGAAAAATCTTGGTTTACTCTTGCGACCTAGGTACATTTACTCCCATGGAATGCAATGGAGGGGGAGTGATTTTTTTAGTTCTTAAACAAAAAATAATTCCTGAAAATTCGTTACTGAGGGCACACGTCGTGCAAGTTCTCTCAGTTTGGTGCCAATAGGGCGAGAGTTTCTTCAAGCTTGGCGAGAAGGATTCAAGGCCATTTTACTAAACGCATGCCTGCTCATTATAATTTCCCTCCATGGACACAGAGCAATATCTTTTATTCGTCAGTGTCTGCAACATGAAGATGTTTGTCAAGTCCATGTGTGCCCGACAGTTTCAGAAAAAGAATCCTGAGCAAGCATTTGAGTATTTTGCTACTAGCTAACTTGGCAAGTGATTGGGCGGGCAAGAACCTATTCAATTGTGAATTAAATCTTCCCTTTCCACACAGCATGTAGGTGTTTAAATATAAATTAGGGATGGAAGTGATGTTAATGCGAAACTCACCGACACTTTCGAGACAAGTGGATCGACTTTAGCACATGCTAAAGCCGCTACAAGTCTTACAAATGATCGTCACGTATGTGTGTATTGTGTATACAATGGACCATTGCACTGATGCGTGTTGCAATTTTAGCGGGCGGGAAAGAGGCATAGGACAAGTTAATTGTGTTAGGGGCCAATTTTTAAGGAATGGGGGTAATCCTTATTCCAATACGGATAATTCCTAGTTGGAGAAAGAAATTCACCCTAACTTTTGTAGGTGGCACGGACAAGAGGGCCAACAGAACAGCACAATTTTTCTCAAAATGTCCAAAATTTTCAATTTCCAACAACAACCTTACCAGGCACCACAGTCATACCCACACAGACTGTAGAACACAATCACAACCTATGCCCATATTCTGACGACACAAGCGCCACCACCGATCCCACAACATGCACAATATCAACCTCCACCTCGGAGGAATGAGGATAAGGAGATGTGCACGAAAGTCACAAATCTTTGAGCAATCATCATGAATTTGAGAAATATGGGGAAAATGAAATTCTTACTTGAGACTCTGTAAGTTCACAAAAATGCCAAGGGCAATTTCCCGCCCAAACCTCAGCAAAATCCTAAGCCTGCAAGTTGTTATTGAGGAAAAACATGAGCAAGTCCAGGGCCATCAAGAATCTTAGAAGTGGAAGGAATTGAAAAACAATTGCACCCAAGAGGGGAATCAAGGCGTGGAGAGAAGTCTAGGAGTTAGGGGTGAGAGTGAGAGACGAAGTTAGAGGAGAGAGGAAGAAAGCAAAGGGCTAAGAAACATGAGCATGATTCTGAGCCGGTCACAAAAGTGCCTAAGGAAATTCACGGTTGAGGATTGAAACAGCCACCGTTCCAAAAGATGGCAAAAGTGCGTAAGACCGCAAACTTAAATTCGAAATTTAGATGTTTTCAAACAAGTCTCGCATCAATATTCCAGTTAGAGGCCAAAATTTTTAAAAGAATTGTGTATGTCAAAAGCGAATTTGCATGTAAAAAGGACGGCAATGTGAATGAGGATTTCAGATGCGATCTCCAATGCAAGACTGTGCCGAAGGTATAAACCCCGGTTGTCCTACTATTTCGAGGCATAATAGGGGGTGTAAGATGATCAGCAACTTCTCGGGGATTAGGTTAAGCGTGAATTTGTGGCCGTATTCTGTATATACAAAGATCGAGTTTAGGAGAAATAAAAACCAACACGGGTTACACTTGAGGGCCGCCGATCGTTCGGTTTGAAGGGTCCCGAGGGGTATCATTGAGGATTGGTTCTTATTCAGTCGATAAGTGTACTACCCCGGTAGATGCATAGTTATTGCGATAACCTCAACTGTTGATTGGTTTGCTGAATTCTAAACGTCATATTCAGTTATCTTAGGTAGACCATTCCAGCCACGGCGAATGCTGGTATTCATGCAGGGGAGTAGGATTACTTAGCTTTCATTTGGTAATTATGATGTTGGAGACTACATTTCCACTGTGGGTAAACAATATGACAAAGTAGACCAAATTGAGGAAATTAAATATCATTGAGTCCCATAATTCAAAAAGCATGTGGACGTGAGTTCATGGAAGATTCGGATTGAGACAGAGGCTCTAGTAATGGAGTCGAGCCCATGAACAATTGGAAATGAAAGTGTAGTTTTAGGAAATGCAATCCATTATTGGTAAAGAGAGTGAGTCTGTCTTGCATGTGGGTCATTGGACCCCAACTTTTGGAGCCTCTTGCACCAAGTGTAGTTTTAAACCTGTTTCAATCTGAGGAAACACAAACCACCCCATTCCGAAAGAAAACCTCTGTCCATCGACACTTCAAGTATGCGTTTCTAGGAGGAAGGGGAGTATTACCTATTGTGATCCTCTAGCCTAACTGAAGTCAAGAGGAAATCTTTGATTGCACATACTAAGAGGCATAGAAGTATTAGGTGGGAAAATAGCGGATCTTCACGGTATTAGTCCACTCCTGTGCACTATCGTATTTAATTGGAAAGAGGAGTCTAAAACTGGTGCGTCAAGTGCAAACGCGTGTAAACCCCAATATGAAAGACAGTGTAGCGGAAGAAGTGGATGAAAATTCGTGATGCGGGTATTCAGTAGGACCAATTTCTGATTCTAAAGTGGGTGAGTCCACCCCAAGTTGTTACTAAGAAGTCGGGGGTATACGGTGGCTAAAGAATGAGCATAATGAGGTAATGCCCAACTAGAGTCCAAACGGGATGGCGATGTGCATCACTTACCGGGGAAGTGAATGCTGCTACTAGGAAAGACAATTTCCCAACAAGCCGCACCCCCTTTTGGATCCAAGGTTCTGTTAGAGCCTTCACGTGTGGGTACAATCACACGCAAGGGAGCTCCAGGGCAGCTTCCTTGATTGGATTTGTTTGGCTTAATTAAAATAAATTATTTTACGAGTTTCAAGGTCATGACTTAATAGTTTTTGTATTTTGTGTCTCGTGCAAGTAGGTACGGATAGGGAACGAAAATATGTTCAACGGGATTGGAAAACTAATGAATCAACACCAAAACTTCTTGCAACCCTTTGCGATCATTTTGGTCTGTTAACTGTGTTAGATGCGGACTAGGCATGGCCGGCATACTGCCTGGGGTCTGATGACCAGGTGATCCAAATTTATGAGAGGAAACATGGTTTCAGGAACCACTGAATTTGGAAAGAGGATAGCCACCGACATCGAGAACTGGAAAGTCTTGCCGTGTGACATTGAGAGGACACACTGCAGATGTGGTAATAAGAGTCATGTCGACTCTGGGATCTTTGACACCCCACCAAATTTAAACCCAGGATTACAATTATAATTTGAAAAAGTATCTATGCCTCCATTTTATGATTTCAAGAATTTAAGCTTTTGTAACTTGCATTCCCTCCCAATTCTCTCCCTCGTTAGTGCAGTTACATTTAGGACCTATGACTGTACCTTATTGACTTCAATTTCATATATCATTTCAAGCATCCCCTTATTTTAATCTTATTTGTCACGGTCTCAAAAACAAACAAAATTGGGTACAACATATTCCTGGAGTTACTTTTCCAGGCTTAAAGTAGGTGAGATCTAATGGTCTCCAGATGACTCATATTGGCTAGTGGAAAGTGACAATAATGTCCATATCTGGAATAGGCGCAGCGCATTTTCCACTGATGTTCTCAGAGGCCATTTTAGTCTGCGTTAAAGTGGTGACTGGGATCGGTTGGTCCTTCATAGCAAGTCAGTCAGATTGATAAGGACCGGTGATTATTTGAGAATGAGGACTGGAGCCTAGTTCACAGACAGATGCGTCACTGGGCAAAATCAGTGTGTGTATAACACATAATGTAGAACTTTTTTCATTCTTGTCTCCTTTGACCTTTTGATAGGGTGTTCTTTTCAGCTTGGTTCTACCTTATTTAGGAGGCTTGAATGGTCACCTTGCAGTTCATTTTATTACTTACTACTCAT
>CM018899.1:11325186-11330186 GCA_009663005.1 Actinidia chinensis
GACGGCATTGTCACACCTTCCAAAAGAGCAATTATAAAACGCGGATCTCTATCAAAAGGTAGATACTGGAACCCCATGAAATCCAATGATACCCCTATCATAAAGAACACACCAGATTCTCTTCCGAATTTGACAACGGATATGAAGACAAAGTGTGCTTTTAGTCAAACGATCGACACAACCCAAATATCGTTCATGCCACACCTAAAGACCTAGGCAACGAACTCGTAATGAAATCGTCATGTTATGCTCCAATTCAAAATGACTAATCGCCTCAGTAATACCCTAAGTACTTGCAAAAGCCAAACAGTGTTATTAACAACCTAATGTTAGAAAGAAAAACTAGCGAACTCTATTCCAATCTCAAAGCAATCGACATCTACCAAACTGGTAGTAAAATCTCCAACGCAACACCACTTTTTTTCATATTCCTCTTGGTCGTATCAACTGACATTCGGTTAAACAATAACTCAATTTATCATGGTAATAAGATCCGCAATACACTGTTTTATGAGGTCTCATAGTTTAATTTAAATATGATAATTAATCCCAACATCGTAACAACTATGATAAAAACATTTATCATTCTTTTACTCACGATGATCGACAACCACTTTCAATCCAATCCATCCCAATTCATGTCCAAACTAGTCATTCTAACATCACAAAGTCAAACTTAAAACAATCAATCAACAACTCCTATCACACTTCAAAGTATTACCAAACATCACATTTCCAATTGCTCAACTCAACCCAAATACATAGTCGTTAAACATTCACTAAACCTCATACCGTCTAATTTCACAAACAACAACAACAAAAATCAATTGCCCATAGATCATCAACATTCAAATACTTCAATCCATTTTCTTGTCAATAAACTCCTTCATATGTATCACCGCAACAATTTCTTTCCAAACTAAAGAACTTAGCCATATTTGTTTTCTAACTCCAATCATAAAAAAAAATTGTATCAATTAGAAACTATCAATTTCTATTTTGATCACTATTTCAACATACTTTTCAAATATTAACCACCCAATATTTCATAACTAATAACTCTAATCACGTCTTTTTCCCCCACTTCTCAGGCAACCAATAAATATCCACAAGTACTCAACTACAATCATGGATTTGTTCACATTTACTAAAGTCTCTCACAAACTCTCCATACTTACCTGCCACTCAATAATCTCGTTAGAGCTTACATCACAATTCTCAAATGTTCCTCGTTACTCCTTCTTGTACTCCTCGTACTTATTTTTATATCAACATTTCTTTAGAATTAGTCTCCTATTATCCCACCAAACCCATCCTTACAATCAGTAATCATCAGAATTCATCTTTCAATGCCACGATAGTCAACTCAATGGCTATTCCTTTTTCTCCAATCATTTAAAGCAAATCACAATATCCCTTTCCAAATAAATGGCCTCAATAGTGTTCTATTGAATAAACTCAGTACATACACAGGAAAGATTAAATCTTAAATCCATAGGTTTAGAAATCCTTCCTAAAATTGTTTTACTTCCGCAACCGTCCTGCACTTCCAACACAAACATAAAAAATTCAAATCACTAAACAAAGTCCTCAAAAAAAAAATCAAGGTGGTCCACAGATTATTACTCTTCAAACCATTCGTATTATCCCAACATACACATTCAACACCTTGGTCCTCAACTTCAAATTTGATTTTCGGAACTAAGTTATTTGTCTTATAGTGATGGAAGACAAGTTGGGCCACAAGAACAAATCAAACCTAATCATAACTTCAACCATTAGTCAATTCTTATGACTGCAATACTAATTAAACAATTAGTTCTACCTTTCCCCATATCTCACATACATTGAATGTCTCCTTATTGGATCTTAGGACCAAAGTCATAATCTTCCATATGACCTTGCTAACTCACAAACAACATTCACTTATCTTCAATAAATTCACAATTTAGAATATTCTCTACCAATCTACGAATCCTACGAATTCAAATGTAAGAAAAGTACCTTGTACAACAGAGGCACCCAACTGTTGCTCCTGCTGTCCTACTGTCTCCGACGGTCCCGCTGCTGATGTCATAGCGTAAGCCCGTCCCTGAGTCCTCTGACCCTTTTGATCCAAAGCTTGTGGTCCCGAAGTTCCCACAGTGTTCCTCCTCTATGTGCATTGTCGCGCTATGTGACCAACTTGACCACAGTGAAAACAAGTAGTTGGTCTTCTAACTTGTAACTGCTCTTGCGCCAGCCTGCGGAAGTATCCCCCTTGTCTCGACTGCCTCTTCTGACCCTTCAGTGGGCAGCCCGCAACACGATGTCCCGATTGGTGACAACAAAAACAAATCGGCCCTCCCCGATATGTCTGGGTTAGTAATATAGAACTTTTCAATTTTTTTGAAAAGTGCCCCTCGGACTGTGCACTAATATCCTCACGTTGAGATTTTGGATGTGTAATCCTCCTAGTCTCATTCAAATCTTCCCTTATAGCTACCCTAGTATCCGCCACTCTAGCCGGCACTAGCATTTCTTGCACCGTGTTCCTCACCACTTGTTC
Source organism: Actinidia chinensis (assembly GCA_009663005.1). Taxonomy (NCBI): domain Eukaryota; kingdom Viridiplantae; phylum Streptophyta; class Magnoliopsida; order Ericales; family Actinidiaceae; genus Actinidia; species Actinidia chinensis. Next base: position 11,327,735 of record CM018899.1, read on the forward strand.
AATGGCAGTGAACACCCCTTGCATAAATTTCGTACCACTAATCACCGTAGGTGATGCACCTCCAAACCTCCAACAACCAAACGTTTCCATCCACGAAAGCATTGGAATTCTCTCCCACATCATCAACTCCGTGGTGATATCATTATCCATCCCCCTCGTCATTATTTTCCATGAGCTTCGTATGCTGCGCGAGCCCCACGTGCTCCCATGAACTAAACTTGCACTGACCATCTCGCTTAGAGGTGATCATCTTCTATAAACAATGCCACAAAGGAAACAATCAGACAATCATCTTACTTTATGAGTCAGTCATAACACTCTCGTATAGCACATTCAAATCAATAACAACATACCATGTATGTTCACGGTTGTCAGTCTATCACATAGATAGCACACTCACCTACTCCTCAATACCTAGACCCGAAAAATGAATGTGGGCACCACCCTACGACTCTCGGTATCCGACCAGAGCTCTGTACATGTCATCTCAATTACATTATCTACTCTCACGTAATTCCTCAATAACGTGACACCGGAAATAAACGTAGCTTAACACCCCACGGCTCATAGGTATCATCTAGAGCTTGATACCATGTTTCAGCCCCCAAGTCAACCCAGACCTGACCACGTAAGTCAAACATTTAATGCGAAAAAGTCCAACTAAATAACATGACAACTATCTTGTCATTACATTAAGTACATTGTCATCTTCCCTCCCATGAGGCCATGCGCTCTATGAGCTATCAATACAAAAATATTGATGACAATCCTGGACATGCCCACTAACCGGGCCAAAAGAATATTATAATTCTCAAAATATCGTTTACCTTTTTCTAGACAAAAGAGAGTAAACGTCAATCCCTGCCCTCACGATCAAGGCATCCTCGGTACCCTGGAAATTCATTTTAGTAAGGTGAGTTACCTTAAAAAATTTAACAATGGACTTGATGTCCTCACCTCCACCATGATTATAGCTATACAATTAAAACATTATGCCACAAATATGTTTCATTCATATCAAATATACTTTTGATTTTCAATTCGTGATATTCACAAAACACCGACTTTTCTCTAAAAGCATTCATCATTTTAACAACACACAATTCAAATTCGTGATTTATCAAATATCAACGATTCACTAAACCCTTGACTTTTCTCGAAAAGAATATCCCAATTCTTTATAATTATCAAATTCTCAAATTATGTATTCTCAAAAGGTCAATCAAAATAAACTTGAATAACGCACCTAGGCTAACACTATCCACTCTCATGCGCTTAAGATCGAGACAACGTATAGTTCAACTTTTCGGACTTCACTGTGGGCTAATGACATTCCCTCTATAAGTCGATTCCTCGGGACTGTCACCGAAATGGTCGACAATCCCTACACACGGTCGCATCCTCGGACGTTCACCGAAAGGTTCGAACAATCCATCACACGGTCGCATTCCTGGAATTTCACCGAAAGGGTCGGACTCCCTATCACGACGCATTCTCTTACTTTCACCGAAAGGGTCGAACACCTTATACACGATCGCATTCTCTGACTTTTACCGAAAAGGGTCGACCATCCCTTTTAAAATTTTTTGACACAATCGCATCTCGGGAATTTCATCGAAAGGTCGAACATCCCTCTATTACCCATTTGCCATCTGGATTTCTTCTCAAACTGTTCACCGAAGGTTTTACAACCCAATATATGCATCTTTAGGATTTCTTCTCGGATTTTAACCGAAGGTTATACATGCCCAAGATCCAGCCTTATTCTCAGACTTTCACCAAAGTTTGACATACCAAATGTCACACGATAGCTATTTGCCTCCAGTTGCGGCTTTATCGATATATCCTAGGTGTCATTTCAAAACCATTTCCACGTACCTTTCTCAAAACGTTTCCATTCAAATCATTCTCAAAACTATTTTCACGTAAACCATTCTCAAAATCATTTCCTTCAATAATTCTCAAACACAAATTAGTTTCACGTAAACCTTTCTTTTAAACCATTTACTAAAAAAAAATTGCATTTGCCTCAAGGCCATAAGGCATCGGACAATAATATGCAAATTATCAATTCTATCAATCTTAAACCATCATTGTGAAACCATTTAAATGTATTTAGTGTAAATGTAAAAACTTTAGCCAACTCATCCCAAAAATTAACTTAAATTCACATACACAAATGTTACATTCCTCAAGGGAATTAATACACAATAACATATACAAAATATAGTCTGATCAAAGTGAAACCATTTTAAACAAAAATAATTTATTTTTTTTTATGTTCCAAAAGTTTTAGGTGTCGCACCTGAAATTTTGGTGTAGACAACCAATATCAGTAAGCTAAAAATTTAAATCCCTGCTCAAGGTGTTGACACCTGAAATCTGGTAGTCGGCCACCAAAATGTTAGTAGGCCAAAATACAATCGATGATCAAGGTGTCGAACAAGCACTT
>CM018899.1:11400186-11405186 GCA_009663005.1 Actinidia chinensis
CAAGCAATAAGGATGCCCAGGTAATGAATATGAAAGCAATATTAAACCTTGTTTCAACTCCTTCCACTTATAACACAACTTGTACACAAGCTGCTTATAGTTTGAATTATGCAACATCTTCATATTAGTGGTAAATTAATTATACTTGAATAAAATGATAACACTCTTCTCCATATCTGAAATCACAGAACAAAAAAGACAAATGTAAAAATTCACAAACCTATACATTTAGTATCTTTCATCCTTATGCACTTGTTACTAAATAAAAAGAAAACTATAAAAATTCACATAGATATACATTTACTATTTTTTATTTGTATGGACCTGTCACTAAATAAAAATCCCACTGTAAAAATTCACATACGTATACATTTATTATTTTTGATCCTTATGCACGTGTTACTAAACAAAAATAACACTGCAAAAATTCAAACACGTATGCATTTACTATTTTTGATCTTTATGAACTTGTTAGTAAATAAAAACTAACACTGTAAAAATTCATACACGTATACACATTATTTTTTATCCTTGTGTACTTTTAGTAAATAAGAAAAACACTGTACAAATTCACACATGATAAACATAAATAAATATCAATCCAGTAAATAAACAACTATCCAATCAATACGATCAACAACAATCCAGTAAATAAATTCAGACACAAATACAAAAACATTAACCACAAACATATTGTTGTTTTTCCAAACCGAATACAAACAATAAATCAATAATCACAATCATATCAAACACATTATAAATAAGAACTAAAACGAATATTTAATTGCGTTAATCGGACATAATTACAAATAAAAATAGCTTACATCAAAACAAGACGTCATAACTACAAAAAATCGAAAAACAAAATTAACCTAAAAAATAATCACCAATGAAGTCACATAATGAATAACGGAAAAAATCAACATATAATATATCAATCACCAAAAATCAATTAAAACAAAAACAAAAACTACTTCTCAAAACAACAAATCAAATTGCGTGTAAACTAACCATGAGAAGCAATGGAAAAAAAAGAATCAATCACGGAAAAATCTCAATCGCGAACAAAGTGGATTGCAAAATAAAAGTGACAGAAAGTAGAAATCACGCATAGAAGATAACTACTCCGCGAATATCACGTAATGTAAATTGACAAAACCAAAAAAACTAATTTATACGGTTTAATAAGGGTAAATCAGTAAAATCACACTCTAAAAAGACCTAGACAATATCCACTTTATGACCCAAGATTTATCGAGAGAGAGACATAAGGTAAGACCGGCCCACAATTTTCTCTAACTTTTATGAAAAGTGAGAAATCTATTAAATTAAGAGCGTTTGAGTTAGGGTCCATTAAACTAGGGTTTATGGATGAATAATTCATTTTTGATTAGAGTAAGTCTACAGTTATCGCTTGGTTTATCGCATTTGTTTACTACACGCATCAAAATGACATCGTTTTGATGCAAAAAAAACAAAATAACGTCGTTCAACTAAAAGTTGCGTTCGTTTAAAAAATCAAAATGATATCGTTTTGATTTTTTTGCACTAAAACGACGTTGTTTTGGTGCGTACAATAACAAATGCGGTAAACCAAGCGGTGACTGTAGACTTACTTTTTTGATTAATATTGCCCACTTCATATCCTAGGATATAAAAGGCCAAAAAATAAAAAAGAATAAGTCAAAATAGATGTGAGTCACTCTGTCTCGACATTCTCTCTATCAACTCTCTCTTTCTCTGCTACAGTCATAAACACACCGCCGTCGTTGCCACACCACCACTACCTTTGTCAAATTTCTCTCTCTTAGATTTGAGACGTACAATGCCGCCACAAGCTTTCCACCACCATCAGCTGCCTCGACTAGTGTCAAATCTCTCTCTGAATTTTTGTTTGTTTATTTCTTATGTGTTGATGTCGTCTTTGAAAAATTCAATGAGGAACAAATTATATTTCTATTTTTGTGAATGAAAAAATTGTTAAAAGTTCAGAGTTAAGTTTATCTTTAATATTTAATTTTATTTGTTCAAACAATTAAGTTTATTTATTCGAATAGTAAAGTTTAGTAGTTGAGTTTATTTATTTATTTGTTTGTATTTATTTATTGTTTGTTTGTTTACTAGAACAACAGTTAATAAATAACCAATAGTTAAGTTTTATTGTTCAAAATAGTAACAATGAAATAACAGTGAAATTTATCTATAAAAATGAATAGTGAAATTTATCTTTAGAAAATTTGTCGAAAATTCCCTGGTGGTTTTCCGAAAAGCCTCCGGCAACTGACCGAAAAGTGGCTTTCATCCCTCAGCCGCCAGTGGTGTTGCCGGAGATAGTAGAGATGGCTGGGTGTGGTGAGAAATAAGAAGAGATATAGAGAGTATTGAGATATTTTTATCTGGTATAGTAAAAAAGAATTTTGACTTTATATTTATTTAATATGAATTAAATGTGTTAGAAATTAGTACGGTGGAAATTAGGGATCTTGGTGTTGGGCCAACCAATCCACTAGGGATCTTCGCCTTCCATGGGCTCGCATGAGCAACTTAAGCCAATAGCTTCCCAAAACCCTCAAATCAAAATTAAGAAAGCCCAATTAACTCTGTCTTACACACACCAGGGAAAAAAAAAAAAAAGTAATAAATATTCAAACTACTGAAAGTTAATTTTTAAAAGCAGATTTAAGTATCAAGATAATAGCTTTTAAAAATCAGTTTTAAAAGTTTTTTTTTCCACAAGTAAAAGTTGTGCCAAACAAGATAATATTGATTTGGGGGTATCGAAATCTAAAATTTGATCTTGAGAAGTTTAGACAAACAGCCACCTACAATTAGCGTGTTCTTGTTAATTAATTTGCTATTCGAAGACAATACAGAATTTAGAAAAACAAAACAATATACTTTTTATAATTGATAATAACAGATTACAATAACATAATTAAAAATAAATACAAAACATTAAGTAATATGAAAGAATTCGAAACCGAGCTGAGTCTCGTGTTCTCAACACGATCTCCTTAGCTGATCGTCCCTCACCGGTGCGTTTGGAGTCAATGGATCGTCGCCTCCCAGGATAAAACGCAAACTCCTTTTAGTGTTAGCAACCGCACTAACCGCCCGTCGAACTCACAGTGTTTTTTTTTTGATCTCTCTAGGGAGAAGCCAAAAGGCTAAGAATAAAAGCCTCTCTCTTATAGTAGTGTGTTCTCTCATATTGTATCTTGGTGTTATTTGAAAACAAGGGAGTGGCTTTATATCGGAGTGGGGAGCCTTCTCATTCATTTCAAGAATTGATGGCAATAATTGGTGATAATGGCAGCCAAATCTTTTGTAACTCCAGCCATTATCACCACTTTAAGGACAATATACCATTCAAATTCAAAATTGTTTATTCAAAATTTAAAATTTTCCAACAATCCCCCACTGAATGAGATGACGGAATAACTCCCTGGGTTTCAAAAGATCACATATACTTTCCTTTAACAAGAACGGTAGCTTTCGGCCTTGAACTTCTTTGTGCAAAATCTTCGAGTCTACTAGGTGAACAGTGAAACGCGATGTCTTGAACTGTTCTGCCGTTTGTGTAGACCAAGACAATAGCATCACACAGGATTTCTCCAACACTTTATTTAGTTCTCACGATTGTGGTCCGTTTTTGGCCCTGGACACCGCCTGGTTCTATGAGTGTTTAAAGAATTCAGCCTTGAAAATTCTCATTTATGCGGCCCTCACATCATACTCACATATGTGCATCCTCATCACGAGTATTCCTGCTGTATCGGCTTGAAATTTCAGACATAAGAGTCATTAAAAAGCAAAGCTTATCCTTCTTACATTACAACAACACTATTGTATCATAGGAATGGGTAAAGATAATATCTCTTCAGTGCTCTTTTAATTTCACCAATAATTTAGTTCTCCCTTTGAACTAGATCTTGGGATCTCCAGTCCACTAGGTAAGGTATCCACTATGACTACTATTTTGACATAGGCTTTTATCCATCCCCCTCGATGATTTCAAACCGGCTCTCTAGTTAACCCTTTTGTTAGCGGATCCGCGATAATATCTTTAGACTCCACATAGTCCTAGAGAGACTAACTCCCATTTGTGAGCATTTGCTTCACGGTATTTATGTCTACACAATATTTCTAGCACTTTTTTACCTGGTATACATCTTAACCTGTCCCCTTCCAATTGCTGCTTGACTATCACAATGACTCATAGTGAGGGCCCATGTTTTTGGCCAATTTGGAATTCTTCTAATACATTTACGAAAGCACTCTGCTTCTTCTCCTGCTTTATCAAGGCATGAACTCAGCTTCCATTGTGAATCTACAATACCATTTGTTTAAAATTTCCATGACACTGGCAGCACTACAAGAGTACAGACATATCCACTTGTGGATTTTTGAATCTTTACTATCTGATATCCAGTTTGAATCACAAGATCCTTCCACCACATCACGTACTACTTAGTATAATGCAATCCATAATCCTTTGTGTATCGTAGATACCCTAAGTACTCTAACGATGCTTTCAGTGATTCGCCCCAGGATTACTTGTAAATCTACTCAATTTGCTAACTGAGTATGCAATTCAGGTCCGTGCCGTTCATCAAATACAATTAAAACTGCCAATAAGGCTGGAATACTGCAACTGAGATACCCCTTCTCCAGTAGCTTGGTGAGAATTAGATGACATCCACAGGTGTTTTTGCTACACCATCACGATTCTTGTCCACATTTATCTATAATTTTCTCAATTAATGATATTGTGACAAGATTGTCCTCCAAATGTCTAGTGATCTTAATCTCCTATATACCATCGCAACCCCTAAGTCTTTTCATATCAAACTTGGGGTCCCACATCTTTTTTGTAGCCTGATCATGTCTATCATTATACCATGATGAGCCATGTCATCTACATATAGGCAAATAATGACATATTCTTTTTCAGTGTCTTTACATAGACACACTTATCCATTCATGGATTTTAAATCCAT